>JASANG010003808.1:0-183431 GCA_030248215.1 Enoplolaimus lenunculus | reverse complement strand
TCGCATGACAACTTATCGCCCAACAGTGTCCTAAAACCTATGAATAATAAATCAAAACATATCATCGTAAGCGTAAGCCTAAAGCATAATGATCGGGGACGAATTGTCGAGTCGTTGAAAATGCTGATTACAAGTTTCGGTCGACGAGTTGTCAGGTCGACACGTTGTGGTGATACCAGTGTCAGTAGCATTGCAGGACTTGTTTTTGTGCCCAAAAATTTAACTACGAAAGCACACTCTACTTTAATCTTTGAACACCGTTCATAATTTTTGTACAAATTTGCTCACACTGACTTTTATCTAAGATATTCCTTTGAGTTACTGGTCTCTTATACACAATATTTTCGCTCTGTTTACGAAGTAAAATTTGATTCGTAACCTGGACTATTGAGAATTACATGGTACTGATAAAATCCCCTTTGAATTGAACACATTAAACTAGGATATATTAAGTATATAATATTGCATCGACACTGCAGAATACCGGCATTCCGATAGCGATATTTAGACACCAATAATACCGATACGCTTTGCCTGTAGACAATACGGCGCAAAACATGAAATTTAGCCATAAAAACTGTCCGTGACCTATGCAAATATTACTTTTTCCCGTCCCCAGAAATTCAGTCTTAAAAAGAGTCAGTGACATGAGCGGCGACGCTCCAGGTCCTCCATTATTAGCCTGGACCTGAGCTCCGCGCTAGATTCGCAACCGCCCCATGATGGGTACATATTTCTTCGATGCTAGGCAATTACTAAATTCTACTCTATTCATCTGAACATGCACTTATTTTATAAATACCGATGTATCGCTTCAGTACAATTATTAAGCCTTATTCACACATGCAATATTTTGCTGCGAGAACTTGCAGCTGTAAATTGCACGCAAAACTTGCATTTTTTTACTCAACCAATGAGAAAGCGGCTGCAATAAATTCAGTGAACTTGCATGGTGATTCACTCATGTGAACTAAATTTTGAACTACAATGTTTAATGAATTATTTGCAGCTGCATGTTCTCGCAGCAAAAACTTGCACGTGTGATTAGGGATTTAAACAACTAACACAAATATGAATTCGATTTCAGACTTACTTCAGCTTAAACTTTTTCGCGTCAATGGAAAACAAACTTTTAAACAATAGATGTTTTTCGGGTTATCTCACCAGTTGGCATTCGCTTAAAAATGGTCACATTTTGAAAACTTTTGCATATTTGACCGTTTCATTCGCATTTCTTAATCATTATTTCACACCCAAATTTGAAATTTTGAAAAATTGTATTTTTTGATCAGACAACCTCTTTTGGGTCCCAAAAATATTTTACCAACACGCTAAAATAAAATTATATATCATTCGAGGAGTAGAATGGTAAATTTTCCGCAATTAGATGATTGCATAACGAGTTATGGTATGGTCAAATAACTAAATTGGCCCCGATCCAAACCGCTGGCAACGTGCCAAATCAAACTCGTTAACCAATAGCCTTTTTGTAGAAAATTTAACACAATTCAACTTAGCTCCGTAAGCTGCGTCGCATGATAGATATGTATATAATTTGTCAAATATTTTTACAAAAAAATTTTGGGTCCTAAGGGGGATGGATGCTAATCGGACGTTAAAAATTGCATTTTTCAAAAATTTAAATTTGGGACTGAAATCATCAGGCGAAGTCATGAGAAGCTCAAATATGCAAAAATTTTAAAAATCAGACGACTTTTGGGCGAATGTCGGCTGGTAAGGATACAAAACAAACTAACTTGTCCGCGGAAACCCGTGGCACATTTGTAGTTTCCCATCCAACAGTGGAAAAAGTCTCCCCGCCACAATAATTTCGTTTTCAAAGAGGCTCAAACACTTATATTTTGCAGGTGAAACAGTTCCCGCATCACATTTGCTTATTACCGAGGGGGAAGCTACAAAAGTGCCGAAACCGGAACATTTTTAAACCTTGGAGATGCTTCAAAATTTCTACTAACTTTATTGAAAAAAAGCAAATATTCAGGATTCACACGTATTCCAAACAACCTTAACAGTTTTGACTACAGAAATGCAAGGCTGGTTAGTATTATAACATTCCCAAACCTTCGGAGTATTATGATTGTAAAAGGACTGAAAATCATTGACTGCTGAGTGACAACTGAATATATTTAAAAACCAATAAACACATCACCCAGGCTATAAAGAAATAAAACATCTTCACTATGATACAAAATAAGAATTCCTCACGAACAGCAACATTGAAAGTTATTACATATTTGAACTTCTCACTCACAGCCTCCCATGATCATTCCATGACCAAATTTGAATTTTTGAAAAATTAGATTTGTTAAGGTAAACCTTAAGACCCAAAATTTTCGTTGTCAAAAAGTTAAACAAATTACCATACCATTTGACGCAGCCTGCGAAGCAGCGTTCAATTGGATTATATTTTCCGCAGCCAAACTTCTGGTTATCGAGCTATTTTCAAATAACTGATTTGGCGCACATTTTATCATAATTCGTTAACCAATTGTCTAATTATAGAAAATTTAACACTATTCAACTCAACTCTCCATGCTCCGACGAATGGTATATAATTTGACACATTTTTTGACAAAATTTTTTTGGGATCCCGTAGGAGACCATGGGTCCTTAAAAAATTGATTTTCAAAAACTCAAATTTAGAAGCGGAATGATCAGGGTCTCTCATGAGAAGCTCAAATGCGCAGATTTTCAAAATCAAACCATTTTTGGGCAAACGTGCGCTGGAGGTATAACGGTAAAAACCTAAAAATTGGGCATGCGCCCCCCTTAGGTTGTTCATATCACCGCCCCTGATCTGAACATCGTGGGGGCAAAAAAATTTTGTACGAAGAGCACGCAAGGCTTTCAATTGCTTGAAAACGGGGCTACAACTTTTCTAGAAGACACTGGCTGGGCTTCTGAAACCCTACCTAAGTACGACTTAGTACTTATCAGCACGTGCTAAGTAATTACTTAACCATTTCGTCGTTTTTAAAAGCTTACTGAAGTTAAGTACGAGACTTAGGTCGCTGGCTAAATTTGTTATATTACAGATTAACAGCTCAGGCATGCTAATATTAGTCTAACTGAAATTGTAGAGTCATGGTGCCTCCTTAATATACGTAAACCAGAACTATTGCTTTTTTATTACGACCACATTTGGCGTTTATCTGTTTTTGTTCGAAAAGTTAAGCATTTACTTAAGTCGGCGACTTAAGTAATTACTCAAGTATAACTTAAGTAAATACTGAAGTAAGATTTCATAAACCCGGCCACTGCCTCCTAGAAAAGTTGTACAGACAAAATTATTCAACGAGACGATGTGCCCTTCCTGTATTTCGTTTGGCTACGGATCCGAACAAGTAAAAAAGCGACCGTACCACAATAGTATGTATAAATAAATACCTATGTACTGTACGTTGAAATAAAACAGTGTCCTGTCAATAAAAGATGGCGTTGGCGTTTCTGCAGTGAATTACTGACTGACTGATTATACAAAAATGTAAACAAACGTCGTATATACGCAACATACCACCAGCCTTGTTCAATGTAAATATATAAAAAAATCAATAAATCCGCCCAAAATTGCATAATATAAAATATTTCTTCTGAGCGGCACTTAGCACGTGTACACGGACGGTTTGGCGGACGAAAAACATCCATTTAAGGAGCATAATAATGTTTTAAACAGCGAATTTCTTTTTAATGTGCGTTCTCGTTCTGTATCGTGTTTTTATACTGTGTGTGTGTGTGTGTTGTAAACCGGTGGGATAAACAAACATCTCAACATTATTAAAACACACAAACAGAATAGCGATAACGTGTATAATAATAACTTGATACGACTGATATTGATGATAAAATTGGTAACCCGTCAGAAATTAAAAAACGAAACAGCCTCGTAGCCAGCTCAACTTGTCAGTCGGGGGGGGGGGGGGGGGCAAAAAGATTTTAAAATTGGCATTCGGTTTAAATTTCCGGTTTTTTTAGAAAACCACCCAGCCCCCGTTTGATCAAAAAATGGTTGGCTTTTTAAAAATTTCACATATTTGAGCTTGTCATGACCTCCACTGATTAGCGCACGCCCAAATTTGAGTTTTTGAAGAATTTGATCTTTTATGATCACAAGGTCCCTCCCTCAGGACAAGACCCAAAAATTGTACTTTGATGAATTATATATGTTTCAACACAGCTTGCCGAGCTGAGTCGAATGATGTTAAACTTTCCTCAATCAGACGTTTGGCTAACGAGTTATGGTCATATAACTCATTCGGCACGCTGCCAATGATTTGGGACGGCGCCAAACCAGTTAGTTGACCAGTCGTAGTGGGAGGACTACATTTATTGAGCGAAGCTCGAACACACGTAAGCAATTAAGGTAATATGCAAATTAGTTATTAGCTAACTATTCATTTATCGGTTTCGGAGCTTTGTAAACAATTTATTCAGATTCCTCGCACGCAAAAACCCTTCAGTCACTCTCAATGCGAGGTTAACGCCCCAGGATAATTGGCTATCAAACAAAAAAAGTTTATCAAAAAAATCCGGTTCAGCCGTTCCGTATTGTTTTCGGACGGCAGACGGACGGACATCGACCTTTCGACCCCAGAGTACAAAACATAAAATGCTTCGCGACACTCCGAAGCTTCGCTCGTAGTTTCGCTTCGCTCAATCATAACTCGTTACCCAACTGTATGATTACATGATTACAGAATTTTAACAACATTCGACTCAGGTAGGCAAGCTGCGTTGAATGATATATAATTTGTCATACTTTTTGACTATATTTTTTAGCTCCAAGGTGTTTCGCAATACATTCTGTGAAATAGTTGAAAATTCGCTTAAGCTGTTTGTGGACTAGTTTTAAAAAAAAAAACTCAATCGTAATTTGGTGATGAAAACTATTTATGTTTCGGTTTCTGTTACTGTTCCGGTAAAACTTAGTTACTGTTGAACCCTGATATATATGTATACATGTCAAGCTGCACTTAAGCCACTTAATACAAATCGGAGCAACTCCAAAATAACTAAGACTTGGTCAAAGCATGTACAAGACCTTTCAATTATAAATAAAGTCTATCTTTATGGATTAGTTGGGTTCTCAAAACCCTGCTTAAGTACAACTAGTACTTAAGTACGTGCTAACTAATTACTTAACCATTTGGTCGTTTTTAAAAGCGTACGTAAGTGAAGTAAATACTTAAGTTGCTGACTAAATTTGAGATAAGTTGCTGACTAAATTTGAGATATTATAAAGTAATCATTGAGGCATACTAACATTGGTTTAATTGAAATCGTAGACTCATGAGTCTGCTTAATATAAAGTGAAAACGATTACATTCTTGTTATGACAATAGTTCACAGAGGCGTTTGTTCGTTTTTGCTCAAAAACTTAAGTAATTACTTAAGTATTTACTAAGCAAGATTTCAACGTGTTAAGTAATTAGTTAACCATTTATTGGTTTTTAAGAGCGTGCTTGAGTTAAGTAAATACCTACGTCGCTGTCTAAAGATGATAGATTACAAATTTAGAATTTAGGCATACTAAATTTGGTCAAATTAAAATTGTAGACTATTGACCCCTCTTCAATATAAAGAAAAACTATTACTTTCTTGTTACGACAACGGCTGACGTTTGGCGTTTATTTGCTTTTGCTCGAAAATTTAAGTATTTACTTAAGTCGGCGACTTTAGTAATTACTTAAGTATAACTAAAGTAAATACTTAAGTAAGATTTCAGAAACCCGTCATTGAAATTTTAGTGTCGATGTTTACGTTTTCATAGACTGTGTAATGGGCCACTGTGTTCCAACACCTCGAGGTCTCTTCCAAATTAAAACAGCCAAATATTTAGGTGTCGACTGCTTGTTATGAATGTGATATATTTATATATCAGGGTACAACAGGAATTACAACATGCCACTGAAACATTCATTTTGATTTTCTTTTTTGCAATATCATTGGTAAAATAACCCTAGTTGGAGATAAGTATTCACTTTATCTGCTGTATTTTAGATTTTCATAATCCACGGAAACGAAATCTACCTTCGATGGTTTATTTTCGGCGATTGTCACGGTTTATATACTATATAATAAAATCTATTTAATTTTTATCGTCATTTTTTAGTCAAAAACCTTAATTTTCACCGACCAAAATTTAACACCGCATTTTCTGATTCCGGTACAAATTTACCGGAACCGGATCGAGGTAACTGACGAGTGACGACATCCGATCTTTTAACAACCAGTGGCCAACAGTCAGACGATCTGATTTACATATATATTGCCAAGGGTCTGCTATTTGTATGGAAAAATTGGAGGAATAACCTACGAAATAAACACAAAAAAGTGCTATTTTTACGGGACTTTTACTTGTTTACAAAAACTTACATTCCGTATGTGTAATATTAACAATAAATACCTCAGCGCTAGCGGTAATCCTCGTCAATACGGGTAACATATCGTTACGCATGGACCATACGAGTAGTAAACAACTTGGCTAATTGATTTAGTACATACGTAGCATTGCAAGCTTTGCACAGAATGGCTACACCGCAAAGTCTTGTGACGGTGTACACTCAAGTATTTCGCTCAACTACAACACTTCAACACCTTCTTGACAGCACATCAATGTTGCCGTTCCATAATAAGCAAACACGCAATTTCCTCGCCTAATAAATTCGTAATTAGCAAATAAAATAACTACACAATGATAAACTATACATTAAATATGTTTTACATCCAATCAAAATCTGGCTGGGAGATTAGTTTTGCCTACCTGAAATTGACTGGTAACGGCGAATCAACGCTAGCACTCGCAGTTACGGCAGCCGACAACAATGCTTGTTGGCTTGGTACGTCGCTTCCGCCAGATAAATATACCATCTGATTTGGGGCTCCCGAGTTACTTGCTGTTCCGCCTCCAGCACCAGTGGTAACCGATCGTTGACTTGCTTGCAGTGTCATGCCAGATGTTGCAGGTTGGCCATAATTGCCGCTCATTGCTCCTGTTGCAGACGGTGCAACATACGACAACGGCGGCATAATTTGAGATTGCGGTTGTTGCGGCGGCAAATCCGCATCAGTATTACTACGAGATCGATATAATTGCAACTTTGTTACCCGATCAATATCACTGCTTGCTACTGCATTTCCAGCTACATGCGAATGCTGCGGATTGTTACTGCTTCCAGCTCCGTTATTCAAATGTGACTGCGTTATACCTGCTAACGTTGGTTGATGACGTCTGTTCCTTCGTGCACTCAATTCACCAGCAGATGATGTCGAACCTAGAAGGAAATATGCATCAGTGAGCCAATAATGAAACTAAGGTCAATCGGAATCGCAATCTTTTAGCCGAATTCGGAACCGGAATTACAGATTTTCAGACCACAGACTACTTTCTCTCATGACAAGCCTTAGATATATTATAATTTGTGTCCATTACAATCATAAAAGAATAGTTACGGAATAGTCTGTGCTGCTGGTGTTTTACAGAAACCACATGAACATATTCTTATCCATGCTGCTATGAAGAAACATACACTGCTGGTACAAGGCGAAAATTAGTCCCGCAAAGCAAAATATAACAATAAAACTGCAAACAAAATAAAAAATTTTTATTCTGATTCTGATTGTATGTTCAATCGGAATCGGAAATCTATTTCAATAAATGTCGTTCGTCCATATTGCTGAGCAAAATATGCCTCAGATTTGTTAGTTTGTGCATTCACTAAATTTATGCAAATAATTATTTTTAATCTATATATTTTTCGAAAAGGATCAAGACTGCATCAAGACCAAGAATCTCATTAGTAGTACACGTATGTACTAGACAAGTTTATAAAACACTTTAAAATATTATTTAAACACGTTAACATATTACTTGACCCAACTGGAGTTGAATGCTGCGGAGCCGATTGGCCTGTAGATCCAGATGTCGTGCAGCCTACGGAAGCAGCAGCTGAATACTGTCTAATGTACGAAGACGAATTGGTATCTGTTGGCATTTTACTCTCTGATATACTGAGATGTTTGACATGAGAAATTAAATGTTGAGATTATAACAGTGGACGAAAAGCTGTAGCACCTCAATACCCTATGAATACATTAATACAAAAACAAATTCTAACAACATATACTATAAGCACACATCATCCGAAATGTCTACGTTCCAGGGTTTCAACAGGAACTGTATTTCACAGGAAGCAGGAACAGGAACAGGAATTCATTTTTTCACAGGAGCAGGAACAGGAATTGCAAATTTATTGCACCACCAAATTAATGCTAACAGACCATTGTTCAACACGAAATATTTCGTTCATTGACTGTTTTAAGTTTTAACAGTCCAGTTTTCCAAATTCTACAACAACATGTGAAATACTTTAAAACATCCTCAATCGGTAGTTGAAAAAGTTGTGAAAAGAACTTGAATTTGAGCAAAATTGTTGAGACAGTAAAATTTTTATTTTTAAGCGTATTCTTCACAATTTGCCATAAAACAGTAAAATCCTGGTTCCTGTCTTTCACTGCCGGATCAGGATCAGGAATTGAATTTCTGCAGGAATTCCGGCTGAACCCTCACTCGTAGTTGTAGATGTATCGTTGAACCGATACAGTGCAAGGTTTGACCGGATACTAAAAATATCGAAACGGCTACTTATATTTACTATTTTGAACAAAATAACTCGCAGCCAAATATAATGATTTCGGTCATAACTAATGCTATAAAATAGAGTGATGTCCCTAATACTTTTCCGCAATTAATATCCGGCAATGTATACGTGTAATACTGGAGCCTGAGTCAATTTTTGCTGGAGCCGATTATACCGTCGAACACTAATAACGTGACAGTGTCATGCTTATGGTTGTAGGAGGACTTTTCCAAAGTCAATGCGAGGGGCCAACAAAGTCAACAAACCCTTTACTTTTGTTGATCCGGATACTGATAGTAGAACTCATACTACAAACAGCGAATGTATGTGGAAAAATAGGAAAGTACTATACATAATGCGAAACAAGGATTCCTTCGAACACTTTACAGTCATGTGTCTGATATTATGTGAGCAATCTAATGAGAGTTTTGTTTTGTCTATAAATTGTGCGCTTTTTTAAATTTCGAGGGCGGCACTTTGAGTTACCTATGCAAGCTCAGTATATTTATCACCTATTGGGCCACAAAACACATTGTGAGCTGCCCATTAGTCTGAAGCGGGTCGTGAGGGAATAAATGTTAAAACAGTATATATGTCTTTGCAACTAAGAATTGCAACAGGGTGTTATTCAATCGAACTAAAGTTTGATGCAAAAATTATATAGGCGCGAACCAAAATGCAACCGGAATTAAAATTTATCGGAGAATGAATTTGAAAAAATACCAAAACCGGAACCGGAAAGTGAAAAATACTGTCACTAATTGAACAAATGACTTTCAAAAGACATCTTAAAGGTTATCAAATTTGAAAAACAACTATAATTTAACATTACCGTACCGGAATTTTTAATTTCGGTGAAAATTACCGGAACCGGGCGGTCAAAAAACGTCGGACCCGGAATTCCGGTTGCACCCTGGTGCGTACTTATTTTAAAATTTGTGAGGGGCTTCTAGGATGTGAGACACAGTGGCACGAATCTGCGATTTGACCGAATCCGAATCCGATTGCATTGCTTATTTGCCTAATCCGAATCCTGGAAATGTTAAGTAGAGGAGAATTTTTACACCAACCTAATTACATTACACGTATATCCATGTGAACGGACCTTACACGCATATACGCCAGTCGTAGTGGTACTATACATATTGAGCGAAGCTTGGACCCAATTACTGACTAAGCTTTTCGCTTCGCTCAATTATATTGAAACTGAAAAATTATCCAAATAAAAAACTGTGTTTGACGCGCTAAAAGTTACAAGTCTTCAAAATATTAGTGGGGCAAAACCTGGTTTGAGGGTAGAGTCGGGGGCAAGTCAAGTTTAAAAACATACCATCGGGATATTTAGCGGCGAATACCTGGTCAAACCACTCGCAGTGTAAGCATCAAGCAAGCGAGAGCTAACCGCATTCCATTAATCAATTCGGTACAAAACCACATTTGGAATGCGACCATTTTACGAAATACATTTGAAAAAGATCAGTCTGTTCCAAGTATTTTATCTGAGCATTTTCATAGTACCCGGATCCGGAACTGTTTGTTGTGACAAGCCGAACCCGGACCAAGAAATGGTTAAATTAAAGCAAAAATTATGTAAAATAAATGACAGAATTGCCCGAAAAAGGTCAGAAAACGTACAGCTCCCCGTATTAAATACATGTCTCGTTGTACCGAAACTAAAGTTTGTTTTTACGGACTAGCTGTGTTATTAACCTGTTCTTGTTAAAAGATGTTCGTGAGAAATCTCTTTCTGACCTATTAGCTTAAAACTCCAAATTATTCGTTGTCAAGGCACAATATCAAAAGTTATATGCTCAACTTTATACACATATATGATTGAATACATGTTAGTTTCGTTTAGAATGTGTTCCGTTTAGAGGAATTAAATACGGCTTATATAGACAAACCTTCCATAATCGTATTAAACGGAAACAAAAATTAATTTGCTATAAGTTTCAAATTGCAACACAATAATTTTGTGTGGTTTGGTCCAGTAGAGGGACTATATTAATCCAACAGGTGGGACTATGCGTTTATGATTGTTCTTTGATGAGAACGGTATAATAACAAACAACATGGCAAAACGTCTGTACTGTAGTGACCCGAATAAGAGGGGACTGATATTTATTTAACCTCTCAGGAGGATCACCCCCCTTGTTATTCGGCTACAGATTGTTATTTATTTTTATCCCACGCTCCGCCGCCCTTCTTTACTGATATATATCCGGTACTGCAATTATCCGTTGAATTAAACGTTTATTTGTCTTGTGACAATAGCTTGAGCGATAATACAAGGCTATACTTAGGAATGTACTTTCAAAATTTAAGTGCGCTTTAAAGTTTAGAACTCAAGTTATTTGGTCCTGGAGTCATTTATGCGATACAATTAGGGTTATTTGACAATTATGGGCTCTAACTTAGCGATTAGGGACTCTATCCTCTTACGGACCTTTATAAGGGATACGGACTCCAATTTATTCGGGCTCAAAATGGGGACCCCCTCTTATTTCCCCTCCCCTTTTTATTCGGGTCAATACACTAAATAATAAATTCTTGTTATTACGCCTAAAAGCAAGCTGAAGCCTAAATAAAATTATTTTGCCATTCGCAATTGCCTCGAAGCCGTAGCCAATATTTTCATGAGGAAAAGTGAAAATGGGATAGCCGCATAGTGTATATATTAGTGATTGACATCGGATATTTATTTCATATCCGGCTATGGGGCAACTCTTATTTGATATTTATCCGTATATGGCCCATGTTACGCTGAGGGCCGTCCCGCTGTCCGGGGACAGTGGGACAGCGGGACAGTAGGACAACGGGACAGTAGGACAGCGGGACAGTAGGACAGCGGACAGTTGGACAGTGGGACAGTAGGACAGTAGGAAAGCTGGACAGTAGGACAGCGGGACAGTAGGACAGCGGGACAGTAGGACAGCGGGACAGTGGGACAACGGGACAGTAGGACAGCGGGACAGTAGGACAGTGGGACAGTAGGACAGTAGGAAAGCTGGACAGTAGGAAAGCTGGACAGTAGGACAGCGGGACAGTAGGACAGCGGGACAGTAGGACAGCGGGACAGTTGGACAGTAGGACAGTAGGACAGTAGGAAAGCTGGACAGTAGGACAGCGGGACAGTAGGACAGCGGGACAGTAGGACAGCAGGACAGAAGGACAGCGGGACATTAGTACAACGGGACAGAAGAACAGCGGGACAGTAGGACAGCGGGACAGTTGGACAGCGGGACAGTTGGACAGTAGGACAGCGGGACAGTAGGACAGTAGGAAAGCTGGAGAGGACAGCAGGACAGTAGGACAGCGGGACAGTAGGACAGACGGGGAAGGAGGAACAGTGGAAGGACAGTGGAAGAAGGACAGCGGGACAGTAGGACAGCGGGACAGTAGGACAGCGGGACAGTAGGACAGCGGGACAGTAGGACAGCAGGACAGTGGGACAGCGGGACAGTAGGACAGCGGGACAGTAGGACAGCGGGACAGTAGGACAGCGGGACAGTGGGACAGCGGGACAGTGGGACAGCGGGACAGTGGGACAGCGGGACCGTAGGACAGCAGAGGACAGTAGGGAAGCCGGACAGTAGGACAGCGGGACAGTGAAGCGGGAGACAGTGGGGAGAAACAGCAGGACAGTGGGACAGCGGGCAGTAGGACAGTAGGACAGCGGGACAGCGGGACAGTGGGACAGTAGGACAGCTGGACAGTAGGACAGCGGGACAGTAGGACAGCGGGACAGTAGGACAGCGGGACAGAAGGACAGCGGGACAGTGGGACAGCAGGACAGATGGACATTAGGACAGCTGGACAGTAGGACAGCGGGACAGTAGGACAGCGGGACAGTAGGACAGCGCGACAGTAGGACAGCGGGACAGTAGGACAGAAGGACAGCGGGACAGTAGGACATCGGGACAGTAGGAGCAGTACAGTAGGACAGCGGGACAGTAGGACAGCGGGACAGTGGGACAGTACGACAGTGGGACAGTAGAAGTGGGACAGCAGGACAGTGGGACAGATGGACAGTAGGACAGCTGGACAGTAGGACAGCGGGACAGTGGGACAGCGGGTCAGTTAAGGACAGCGGGACAGTGGGACAGTAGGACAGTGGACAGCAGGACGTGGGACAGCAGGACAGTGGGACAGAGGGACAGCGGGACAGAGGGACAGTAAGGGACAGCGGGACAGTTGGACAGTGGGACAGTAGGACAGCGGGACAGTAGGACAGCGGGACAGTAGGAAAACAGTGGGACAGCAGAAGGACAGCGGGACAGTAGGACAGCGGGACAGTAGGACAGACGGACAGTAGGACAGCGGGGAACAGTGGGACAGCGGGACAGTAGGGACAGCGGGACAGTAGGACAGAGGACAGTGGAGCTGGACAGTGGGACAGCGGGACAGCGGGACAGTAGGACAGCGGGACAGTAGGACAGCGGGACAGTAGGACAGCGGGACAGTGGGACAGTGGGACAGCTGGACAGTAGGACAGCGGGACAGTGGGACAGCGGGACAGGGGGACAGCGGGACAGCGGGACAGTGGGACAGTGGGACAGTAGGACAGCGGGACAGTAGGACAGCGGGACAGCGGGACAGTAGGACAGTAGGACAGCGGGACAGTAGGACAGCGGGACAGGAGGACAGCGGGACAGAAGGACAGAGGGACAGCAGGACAGCAGAGGGACAGTGGGACAGTCGGGGAGAGGACAGCGGGACAGTAGGACAGCTGGAGAGTAGTACAGCGGTACAGTAGGACAGCGGGACAGTAGGACAGCGGGACAGTAGGACAGCGGGACAGTTGGACAGTAGGACAGTGGGACAGCAGGACAGCGGGACAGTAGGACAGCGGGACAGTAGGACAGAGGGACAGTAGGACAGCGGGACAGTAGGACAGCGGGACAGTACGACAGTGGGACAGTAGGACAGCGGGACAGCGGGACAGTAGGACAGCTGGACAGTAGGACAGCGGGACAGTGGGACAGCGGGACAGCGGGACAGTAGGACAGCGGGACAGTGGTACAGTAGGACAGTGGGACAGCAGGACGTGGGACAGCAGGACAGTGGGACAGTAGGACAGCGGGACAGTAGGACAGTGGGACAGCGGGACAGTAGGACAGCGGGACAGTAGGACAGCGGGACAGTAGGACAGCGGGACAGTAGGACAACGGGACAGTAGGACAGCTGGACAGTAGGACAGCGGGACAGTAGGACAGTAGGACAGTAGGATAGCGGGACAGTAGGACAGTAGGACAGTGGGACAGTAGGACAGTGGGACAGCAGGACAGCGGGACAGTAGGACAGCGGGACAGTAGGACAGCGGGACAGTAGGACAGCGGGACAGTAGGACAGTGGGACAGAAGGACAGCGGGACAGTAGGACAGCGGGACAGTAGGACAGCGGGACCGGGGGACAGTACGACAGTGGGACAGTAGGACAGCGGGACAGCGGGACAGTAGGACAGTAGGACAGCGGGACAGTGGGACAGTAGGACAGTAGGACAGCGGGACAGTAGGACAGTGGGACAGCAGGACGTGGGACAGCAGGACAGTGGGACAGTAGGACAGCGGGACAGTTGGACAGTAGGACAGTAGGACAGTAGGACAGCGGGACAGTGGGACAGCGGGACAGTAGTACAGCGGGACAGTGGGACAGTAGGACAGTGGGACAGCGGGACAGCAGGACAGCGGGACAGTGGGACGGTAGGACAGCGGGACAGTAGGACAGTAGGACAGCGGGACAGGGGGACAGCGGGACAGTAGGACAGCGGGACAGTAGGACAGCGGGACAGTAGGACAGCGGGACAGTAGGACAGCGGGACAGTGGGACAGTGGGACAGCTGGACCGTAGGACAGCGGGACAGTGGGACAGCGGGACAGTCGGACGGTAGGACAGCGGGACAGTAGGACAGTAGGCAGTAGGACAGCGGGACAGTGGGACAGCGGGACAGTAGGACAGCGGGACAGTAGGACAGCAGGACAGTAGGACTGTGGGACAGTAGGACAGTAGGACAGCGGGACAGTGGGACAGCAGGACAGCGGGACAGTGGGACAGCAGGACAGTGGGACAGCGGGACAGTAGGACAGCGGGACAGTAGGACAGCGGGACAGTAGGACAGCGGGACAGTAGGACAGTGAGACAGTAGGACAGTGGGACAGCAGGACAGCGGGACAATGGGTTAGTAGGACAGTCCCGCTGTCCTACTGTCCCGCTGTCCCACTGTCCCGGCTGTCCCACTGTCCCACTGTCCCGGGACAGCGGGACGGCCCTCAGCGTAACATGGGTATATATATTATTTGCATTTTCACATGTGCGTATATATCCGGATATCGGAGATTTGAAGTATATTTTTCATTTCTGATATCTGCAATTCAATTCTGAGTTTTACGTTCCTGAACCACGGTTTCTGATCGTCACTGCAGCTTTATTTTGACGAAACTCTAAACTAAAATTGGCTTCTCCACAGCTTGAAAACTTCCGCTGGGGGGGCGTTTCCTGGCGGCCCCCCAGGAGTTTCCTGGGAAGCAGCTGATTTTGCTGAGTGCAGTTTTCTTAGGGGCCCCCAGATGATCTGGGGGTCCTGGGGGACAGGCTTAAAATTTTGCAAACCGACCTTTTGGACTATTTTTTCATTCTAGACCGTGTTTAAATCAAAAGACAACCAAAACTTTGTATCAAAGTTTCGTTTAGATTTGCGTGATTGAAAGGTCAGGTCAATTACATGTTACCTACGTTGCAATTAACGTTTTCGTCATTTCCAGTTATGCGGGATTCAGGTTTATGGTGAAGTCGGACGTTTGGTCATTTGTTGATTTGACATCAACACACATTTGTGTTATGATACGGACAGACAAATGTCGAATATCTGCAGATGAGATTGCTATGCAAAACACGGAAACACAGGTTATCTCCATATACAGGTGTTCGAATGTCACGTGACACTATCAGGCAAATTGGCGAATGTCATGCGATATTCGAAATTAACAGCATAACGTGACCAATACATGATGGTAGCAGACAACTACTGTTTTTGGAATATCATATTGGATTAGGCATCGCAGACAAAATATTACCCAACACCAGGCTGCTCCATTTATAACGTGAACCCCGCATTACATCCAGTGACAGGTTTCAATTTCCTAAGTCCAAAAACATTTTCTATGGCAATGAAAAATTTCAGTTATTTAAAAATATTTTTAAAGCAAATTTCACATAGAGGTTTACATATTTGATTCTGTTTCATGAAACTATGTAGTGTTTTAATTCAGGATAAAGTAACAAATCAATCTTTTTAAAAGCAACTGTTTTAAATTTTGCCAATGTAAAGAACAGAGGCGGAACAGTATTATACGTATATACCTAAGCCTAAGCATAAGCCTAACTCTAAGCGTAAGAATAAGCATATTCCTAAGACTAAGCCTAAGCCTAGGCCAAGCAAAAAATTAGTCTAAATCTTAACCCTTTCACTTATAGAGTATACTATGAGCAACTAAATACAATAACGAGCAATACACACACTGTTAGCATTGTTTAACAGTTATAACATATATGCGCAGTGTAAAATCTCCACAAGACGCGAGAGCCCCATCGGGCTCGAGCGTCAAGCTCCTATAGCTCAACGGTCATCGTACACGCCTCCCACCCGTGAGACTGGGGTTCGAATCTCACCTTGAAATTAAATCTCATGTGAAATTGCAAATATTCATGGGAGAAAGGGTTAGCTTTTAGTCTATTCTAGTCCCACAGAAAAACGTTCCGTCCCTGATCTTTACATGTACTAAATTTTTATATGGCACACTATATTTTAAAATTTATTTTTTTATTAATTCTGTTTTTAACATTTTAGTCTTCAATTGGAATTCAAACCCCAAACATTACAGCGCTTTTACTCCTGTCCCTTCCGTTTGAAGAAGGCAGTGATATATACTTTACCAACACCTCTGTTTTGAATGACACTTCCGAATGCTGTCTCCATCTTCATGTTGTATTTATCATAACGTAGCTCTTTGCTATAGTCATGGCATTTGATAAACCAATATTTGACGTGGTAGTTCACGTCAAACGGCTTTACCTTATTATAGTTACTCCAAGCAAACTTGTTGCTTCCGGAAAATTGTACTGCTACAAAATTATCATCGTGTTTCATGTTTTGAAGATTACTGATATTACTCACAATTTTTGCAGGCCAATATGGTATTTGGGAAATTTTGCTAACACAATAGGATATATCTCCGACTGATAATGATCGCGAAAATTTCAAATTAGCCGTGCTTGTGTCTTGAAATTGATATTGGTTTTTTTGAATCATAAGCTTATTTAGGAATAAATGCAGATTTAACTCGATCTAGTTAAATTTTGTGAATATTGCCTTTGATATTTACCTAACGTGATCAATGTGCTTTACCAGGTGATGAATGGATTTCTATCAGGCCCTCCGGGAGGCGGTGCTAAAACCGCCATTTTATATCTACTCAGATTTTTTACTGAGAGCAAACATTTTTTGTCGTTTTTCATGCCTCCGAAGCGAACTTTTGAATACAAAACTTACAAAGTTTCACGGTACCACAAAACGCATCCAAAACCTTGAGATTTTGATCCAATAATGAGAGTCGTTTTCATAGCGAGCTCTTTACTGTGAACCGCATCTAGGCTTATTCGTACAAATACACAATTTGTTTCACTGAGCTATATTTATTGACGAACAACGTCATAAGTTCCGGTTTCATCTGTGACGCTTGTTATAAAACAGAGTTTGTTCAGTATGAATAGCATTTTACACGCATTTCCTTAAAATTTCAATGCTTCAATATTACAAAAAAGTGACTATTTTAAAATTTAATTTTTGTGACGACTTCATCAGTTTAAGCTTGCAATCTTAACAAATATTTTGTAGAATCATTCGTTCAAGTAGGTATTCGCGTATAGAAGCGGATGATGCTCGTAGACACTGGTGTACAACTAAGTTTAGGTACTGGATAAATTTTGTGTAAAAACTATCTACCAGCACACGTTGCATTTTTGTCCTACCATGCATTATAGGAAATTTAAAAACGCGAGGTAAATTTGGGTTGCTCAAGTTTCAAAATTTGTTACGCAATTTTAAATTGTATTTGCAGTACATAAACGAAGTGGCATCATAGAAGTCATTGCTATTTCGCACCGTCTCCTCCCATCACACAGGGTGAAAAAACATCAAAAAAGCATATTAAGTAAAAGGCGTACCTAGCAACGGGCTATATAGAGTTGGCGGTGATATTTAATTCAAAGTTTTTTTCACGTAACGGCACTGCTTTATTGAACAACCAACAACAATGTTCCAATACTATCTGACGGAGCCACTGTTTTAAACGTTGTTTTTTTCGATTCAGCCGTCCCAGCCTTAAAATCTGAATTTCTGGGTACGCCACAGATGCGCTGAGGATAGAGAGAACAAAATTTTGTACTCAAATAATATAATTTGCAATATTTGTTATACAAATGTGTACTTTTGTCAAATGAGTCCGGTTTTTAGCACACGAATTGCTTGTTTGATTTACTGTTTTAAGACTGTTTTTTAACGTCGCGTGTCTATTGAGTAAAATAAAACGTTTCAATTTGATTTGGCCATTAAAATAACTTTCAAGGGTGCGGTATTAATATAACTATAATCCGTAGTTGCACATATGTGCAACTTTTATAATGTAACAGGGTTAGCTACCTTTCGCAGACCCGTTACACACCGGAATTGTCAATACGCAAAATCGTGTATAAAGCAACTGTCCTGTCGCTTTACCAAAGAACAATTCTTTGCACTAAATGCCTTCCGGTTTCAATTGCTATTTGAAAACGCCACAATGTCTGCTAAACTGCGGTTTAATAGATTAATATGAATAATATCCTACAACCCCAAAGAAGTTAATCTTACACAAAGAGTTCTTCTTATTATCTGTATATGTGTATAGTATCAAAATTTACTGTGTTCCAAGGCCGTTATATAGTTGCAATATTAACACTGGAAAGTTGCCCGAAATACGTATGTGGGGCGTTCCACCTTTAATATATAGATTAAGATTAATATCTAAGTGCAAACGCTACCGCAATGACTATAGGTATATTGAATACAGATGCTAAAACCTGTCATAAAATGCAAAATTATCAATTGAATTTTTTAGTAAATTTTGTAATAAACGCGTAAAAAACTTTTTGTATTTTTTCGCAACTCGGATTTAAAATTCAAACTATCCGACTGTGAGAAACAAGGGTAAATTGAATAAAAAAGGTATACCTGAAAATTGTGCAAATCCCACAAAAATTCGCCGGTGTAAACAATAGCAATGTAACTTTGTTCTAGTTGTTGTCTGTCAGTATTATTACGCAATATGCTGCTATTCGTTTCATTTTGTGCATAGTCGTGAAATAATTACGTGAAATATGTTCAGGCAATGAATGGCTGGATTTTTGAGTAAAATATTTTAACAGCGCAAATGTTGTTTTAATATTCAGCGACGTGGTAGTTTTGTTCTTACAGACGTTTCTGAAAGGTCCGTCACCGGAATATATTTAACCCCTTCTCACATTGAGTTGCCTATAGGCAACTCAGCGCAGTGTATATACGTTAAATAATATATATCGCACAGTGTTTACCAATTGCAACACGTATACATAGTACTAAATCACCACAAGACGTGAATTTTTGCGCATTTTTTGAGTTTATTGTGATAAAAAAGTTTCATAAATCTTTTTACAGTTTATTGAAACAAAAAACTGAGTGTGCTATCACTTCCTATTACTAGCCGACTTGAGAACCGTTTTGAACATGTTTACGAAGCTAAGTTCTGGAGTTAATACGAGTTCTATGTGTCGAGTATGCCCTAAATTTTTCATTTTAGAACTATTATTTGAGTTTTAAATTGTTTAAATTGTTGTGTATACGTGTAAAAATTTCGATGAACAACAGATTACAAACGTTGTATAAATTACACTTTATAGTTTGCTAAGTTATACTTGCAAAGTTTTAAAACCTGTGCCCAGTTCTATATGCTTTAGGGTACAAAAAGATTTCACGAGTGTCATGAGAGAGGGTCTCACATAACTAACAATCAAGCTAAACTATTTTAAGTCCTAAAATTTTTTAGACGAGCGCTCAGCTCCCGTGTATGCCCCCCTCTGCCGAACAAGATTAGGTGAATGATGGCAAAGGTTTATGCTTATAGGCTTAGGTTAGCCTTTTGCGAAACCTCAGCCAAAGAATAACCGAGTGAGAAAAGTGTACAAGAGCACCAACCTTATATTTACTAAATATAAATTTTTGTCGCCAATATATATATACATTGAAATGCACTGAACAGTTTAAATTGAACATTAAAATTTTTAAAAAATGTCCGAAAAACTACCCGATATTTTAAAAGAATCCAACAAACCGGTGGGAGAAATGCAAACTGAAAATGATGCATCTACTGATCTGAATAAGTTTCAAAAACCGACAACAAATGGAAACCAAAATGTGACGCAGAGTAATAAAATTGCCTCGAAAAGTTCCGAGTTGTTCGCAACGTTTTGTTCACCGCCTCCTGGAGCAAGAACCGTCCGGTCAATGTTACGTTACATTAAATCCAGCCGATTTCGTATGAGCGTTTTGCTTTGTTCCGCTCTGTTCATTATGCAGTTTATGAACATGTCAATTGGGATGACAATTCTATCAATGGTGCGAACAAATATGACCGTGAGAACTTCCCACGAATGGGCGAAAGTGCCCAATTTTTCCCAGCCGGACGATCTGCTACCGAGTGTTTCACGCAAGTTCAAGCATTTAAGCGATATCGATGAGTGAGTGAGTTTGACATCTCAATTTCTGACAAAAGCATAGGAGTTGTAAACTTTGAACATATTTAGTTTCTGCGGGACCCGGTCAATCTTGGCAAGAGGCGGACTCAGGATATATCGATGGAGAATCCAAGGTTGACTGAACGCCCCACCCTCTCGATGCCACCGTTCTGAAAATAACAATTTCAGAGGGAACAGAGATCTATTGGCCGGGCCGCAACGTTCTGTTGTCTATTTTTAATTTACCGCATGCATGTTGGACCGAACATCCCCTCTTTTATATATATTGTTTCTTTTGAACAGAAATCACTTGGTCTGAATCTTTATTGTTCATGGTATGGCCGTTATCTTTTCTGGATAAGCTTTGTGCGGGTTGTCTGAATGGCTGTTTACTTCTGGGCAGTCCAGGTCATTCGTAATCATATGTTTCACGGTTTCTAAACGGACACTAAATAGGACTTGCAAATGTATTGGCATTTAAAAATAAAACTGGTACATCGTTACAACAAGCGTAATGCGATTGCAGTTGTGCGACGGCAAAATATGCCGCAAGTCAAAAATTGATTATTTATACATTGGGTAAACCACATAAAACGCCGCTCTTACGCAATATTTTATGCAAATATCACTTCAGCATAGTGCATAGCTGCGGCTGTCTCAACTCATTCTCTTCTCTCATTATCCAATCAGATCAAACAATATCATAATTTTAGAAACGACGGTGACTACGATTGGAGCCCAATGGTACAAGGATTGATCATTTCGTCGCTTAGTTGGGGTCGACTAATGACTCCTGGCGCCGGGTTGCTGTCAGATCGGTACAATGTCAAAATTTTGATGGGGGTCGCAATTATTGTTGCCGGAATCAGCACTGCCCTGGTTCCGGTTTCTGCGTCTGTCGGCGGATATCAATTGGTGATGTTTTTTCGAATTTTAACCGGACTCGCAGACGCCGTTATACAACCATCAACCGCTCGATTAATACCTATATGGTTTCCGATTGCTGAACGAAATATGGCACTCAGCGTTATGACGGGGGGTCGGCAGCTCGCAGTTGTTTGCGTATACCCGTTGGCCGGATACTTTTCGTCCCGTCGAGATATACTAAACGGTTGGCCAATGGTGTTCTATTTTGCCGCATCCCTTACCGTGTTATGGGTTCCATTTTGGTTCGTTTTTGCTAATCAAAATCCGCAAAAAGATCGTTGGACAAGTGATAGGGAAAAATTTGAAATTTCAGCCGGGACAGGCGGATCTGTTTTAGGTTCTAAATCCGACCGCGGTAAGGTACCTTGGAAATCGTTGATTACTTCAGCGCCATTTTATGCCGCAGTTGGGGCAGTATTATGTCACGAGCTTCCGTTGGTGATTGTGTTTGTTTTCTTACCGTCGTACATGAGGGATGTCCTACATTTTGGTACAGAAGACATCGGTGCATTGGCTTCGCTTCCTGCAGCGTTTTTCTTGCTCGCAAAACTCGGGTCAGCAAAATTAGCCAGTGTTATACTTGGAAGAGCGACTACGGTGCTCAAAGAAACCAACGAGCGCAGTATGAGCGCTGTAGAACCAGGGTTAGGTTGGGGTCCTTCGCCGGCTCGGAATTTAAAGCCTAAAATTTCGCCAACATTAATTTCAAAAATTTTCAACACCATTGCGAGCGTCGGGTTAGGCGTGAGTTTACTTACAATTTCATTTTTGAACAACTGCGGGTTTCGAATTGCGATTTTAGTGCTAATGATTACAGCAATTGGGTTTGCAGGGTTCCACGGTCCGGGTTGTATGACCGCGCTGCTCTCAATCGCACCTTCGTATTCGGGTACAATTTCTGGACTGGCATTTTTTGCAGTTGCAACTGGAGCACTTTTAAATCCGATTGTTGTCAACGCGATTGTTTCAACAGGGTCTAGAAAAGAATGGGCCACAGTTCTACAAATCGCAGGCACCCTTGCGCTGTTACCGGTAATATTTTTCAACATTTGGGGTTCTGCTGAGGAACAATCGTGGGGAGTTATTGTTCCACAACAAACATCAAACGAAAACGATAATGTTGAGTCAGTTGAGAACGCTGTGGCGAATAAGGTTTCAATGAAAACTGTCCAATTCTCTGAAGCTGAACAACAGATTGACAATAAGGACAGTGCTACAATTGAACAGAAAACTGACTAAAAATGACCCCTATATTGCAACTGTTACACGGGTATAGTGTATAATTATAAAGGTCATGTATAAAGCAAAACAGGTACGCGAAAGCTAGCGTGATTCAAAGCTTTTATTCAAGCTTTATATTTCGTATTTCCGGACATGAAACGGGTTGTAACTGCAGTGAAATTTTGCGTAAAATTGCCAATTTACTAAACGCATTTAACTTTTTTCCCAATAAATTTATTAGCTGATACAGCAAAATATGTTGACGGTGCGGTCTGCGGTGTAGTATCTGGTACTAATAATTCTCAACCGACGCTTTATGTATTTTTCATAATAACTTGGGTCCATGTTACTTTAAAGGTTGTCCAAGTTTCTGGTAAGTCTATAAAAGAGTGGGTTTAGATTCTAGTTTACATTTTTTGCTTAGGCTTAGGCTTAGGCTTAGGAACACATTTTTGCAACGCTTAGGCCTAAGCTTAGGCTTAGGAGTACGCTTAATCTACTGTTATGCCCCTTAAAGTCACAGTGGCCGTAACTTGCGTGCTTAGAAGCTCTGTGACAACTCTTGAGCATAGATTTGACCTTTAGTAACGTTGCGAATTGCGTTAAGATCTATATATCTTTGTCAAATATCTAGATGTCTCTAATTTGCAAACTGTAAATGTTTGATTTTAACAAACAAATGCCTACAATGTATTTGTAACAGTTTTCGTACCCAACATATAAAGCAGGTCCGTTAAGCATATTTCTAAGCCTAAGCCTATGGCCCATGTCTAAAAGCGTAAGAATGAGCTTGTACGTAAGTCTAAGCCTACAGCTTAAGCAAAAAAATTGTTTAAAGCTTATCCTTTACTTTATTGCAGTCCCGCGGAAAAACGTCCCGCTACTGATCTTTACATGGACCGTTTTCGTAGTTTACGCAAAATAAATGTACATAAGATTGCATTGTACTCCTAGATGCAGGATCGTAATTTAAAGCCCAAACCAAAACTATACCTTTGAAACTACACCATGAATACAAAAAGTGTATACGCAAATTATATTTGCAATTTGTAACATTAATTTTGGATAAAGTAAAAAATTGTAAGCTCAGTTCACCACCTCTGTATTAAACGCACCGAGATATTTGGACTGGAAACGGACGGTTCAGAAAAAACGACTAAATATTTGTTGTTAAAAGAAATACCATTGGCAAACCATAACGGTGCTTCAAAAAGGCAGTGATATTAGCAGGCTCGAATGATTATGCAAACTAGCAGTGTTGTAAAAGAGTAAACAGAGCCAGAAAGTGTAACATTTTGTAGCAAGCAATAATTAAGATATTAAAAGTTTGGCTAAAATTTACTTTGTTAATAATTTTGGCTGCAGTTTTTTGTGGTGTTTAATATATTACAGTTGTGGTAAACAAAGAGCTTAAGCGGACTGGCTTCTTGCGACAATCATTGGAACGCAGTCAGAAGACGACTCACAGAGCAAGCGCAGCCAAAGGGTAGGTGAATGTAACTGGCTTGTTTATACTTAACTTTGACAATTTTTGCAAATATAAACTTGTCAAATAGGTGACATCATACAGTTTTAAACATGGATCAATATATTTTCGCTTGCAACGGCATGTAGGGGCTCTACAAGACAGGGTACAACCGGAGGTCTGCCTCCGACTTCGGCAGAAAGTCAGCCTCCGGCTCCGGCTCCGGTAGAATTTTTGCTGGAGATTTCGGCAATTTCGGTAGTAAAATTTTGCATAATTTTCCTAAATTTATCTGTTTAGCGCGTTTCGATTGACTTTAGTCACAATTTTCATGAAAGAAATGCCGAAATTTGGCAGAAAATTAGCGTGAAACCAAACAACTTGACAACATTTTGCAGATATTGGCAAAAATTAACTAATTAACCATCATTTTTACTACTTAATTTCGACTCACCTCTGGCTCCGGCTCCGGCAAGTTTCGTTGACCTCCGGCTCCGGCTCCGGTATACAACACAAATTTTATCCCTCGATTTACTTGCTCGCGTAAAAAATTCATTTCATACAGGGTGTTTCAGAAGTAACTACCCACTGTTTGATGCCAACTATCGGTTGAGTGGGCACAGGTAGCTCTTTTTTGTATAAGTATAGACAAGTATTAAAAGTTTACTTACATTACGACGAGGGATCTCAGAACAGCTCCGTCTGTGCACCGCCAAGCTGAATGCATTTCTCCAGTCGGGATGGTACAGATCGGCAAACTTTGGCGCATAAGTCCACTGCAATTTTAGAAAACATTGATTTTATTCTGTCCATCAATTCTTGAGGGTCCTTCGCCCTACTTCCATAAACATCTTCTTTCACAACACCCCAAAGAAAGAAGTCAGGCGGAGTTAAGTCTGGTGACCTAGCTGGTCACTACCTCTGCGGCCGATCCATCGATTCGGGAACCTTTCGTCCAGCCAAGCGCGGACTTCGGTAGCGTAGTGAGCTGGGGCTCCGTCATGCATGAAAACAAGATCCTCGGTTGCGATTTGCAGGTAGACATTCACAGATAAAAGTTCCAAAGGACTGGTTTTATTGACATTTCCGTCAAAAAAGAATGGACCAACGATGCCTTGACCATTGAGCTTGAAAACCGCCTCATCGGTTCACAAAATGCGATCAACGACCAACGCACTGCTTTCCACCATGCCCTTAAATGTCTGACAAAGCTAGACTCTGCGATCGAAATCATCATCAGAGAGTCCATGGATAAGACGGGGCGGAAAGGGCTTCAAGTTAAGCTCCTTGTAAAGGCGCCAAACGGAAGTATGAGGAATCCCAGCTGTAGGGAAGCCCTTCGAGTTGACTTCTGGGGGCTCCTGGATACCGCAGCGCTTAATGCAGCTTTCTGGTCCCACTTGTGGCAGACTTTGGACGACCCAGCCTCAGCCGTTCCGCTACACTACCAGTGTCCTCGAATCGGGAAATAATATGAGCCATCGCCCTGCGAGTAGAAGGTATTGAGTCGAAATGATTTTTCCACTGGCGTGAGACTTCGGCGTAATTTCCGTATTTATAGTAGTTTTACAACACAGATTTTTTCAGGCAGAGATCGTCGTGGGGAATCCATGGTATAAACAGTATATATTTATAATAACCTGAAACCACTGCGAAATATTACGCCAGAAGATATCGGTTGACAAAGTGTGGGTTACTTGTGAAACAACCTGTAGATCTATGCCCTTCCGAAATGAAATCCTCCCAACGGTTCCGATAGCAAGTCTTGAATGGGCCAACATTGCTAAGTAGAAATTTTATACTACAAGCGATGTAATATTTCTATAACGGCAACGGATCTGTAGCGACCCGAATAAGAGGGGGACTGATATTTATTTGGCCTCTCCAGAGGGTATCCCCCTGTTATTCGGTTATGGACTGTTATTGATTTTCAACCCGCCCTCCGCCACCCTTCGTTACTGATATATCTTTGGTATTGCAACTATTCGTTGAATTGAACGTTCGTCTTGTGTCAATAGTTTGAGCAATAATGCAAGGGTATACTTAATGTAATTTCAAAACTTAAGTATGCTTTAGTTTCGAACTCTACATTATTTGGTCCAGGGGTCCTTTATGCACTATACAATTACGGATAATTGACATTTATGGACTCTGATTAGGGTTTATGGAATCTATCCGCTTACCGACTATTATGGATACAGACTCTTATTGATTGGGACTCAAAATGGGGGCCCCTCTTATTCAGGTTACTACAGTCCCCCTTATTCAAGTCACTACAGTACTGATTTTTACCGGAAACGAATATAAGGTAAATAAAATGCTTTTCAAGATTTAAACCATGTCGTAGCAAAAGTTTTGACACAAAAAGGAAGCCTGTTTTAATTATGCTCTATTCAACCTATTCCTCGCTCAGCTGCTATTGACGTGTCTGTTTTGCTAATTTACAAAACAATCTGCTCTGGGTTTAAAATCAAACCAATGCGACTTTATTAATATATTATATATATACATATATATAATATATATATAATATATATTTATTTATTTATACAAAAATTGTTCTAGTAAAAAATGTCCTGGCGGTCTGGTTCTTTTGCTGTATGGATTCTGTAACGGAAAGAACAACAAATTTTAACAAGATTTAAAATCGTATAGTAGCATAAAAGTAAAAATTTTCTGTTATAAAATTCTATGCTTTAGTTTCGACATCTTGGGTTTCAGCTTGCGTTTGTTCAAACACCGGCACGAAATGCTTATAATCTATAAATTTAAGAATTTATAAACGAACGCAATATGACAACACAATCATTTTGTGATGAACATTTTAAGGGCAAATCAACCACAGATCCGTAAATTTTGGTTCCGTTATATTGAAAAGTGAAGGTATCCTGGTTACCGTGTCCAGCTCTCCAAATCGTGTTATTGACCCATGTATAGAACACGGCCAGCACAATTTCCTGCAGGACTGTAATACAGTAAGCTTAAACTTTACACTACCTTTTTTGTTTAAGCTTAGGTTAGGCTTAGGAATGTGCTTATACTACAGCCGGCCCTGTTATATACATGGGCCGTGTTACTTTGTCTGATAAAATTATAACAGAAGGGCTTGCGATTTTAGGCCCAACCCAAACTCTGGCAGTTCGAATTTTTGGCATTATCATTTTATGAAATATGAATACATGCAGTAAAATTCTAAAAATACCGGCGTTTGTGTTTTTTGTTGCAACCTTCAGTACAAAAAGTTACAACACTACAGAGCGTATATTTTTCAAATTGCGCTATTATTGTACTATCATAACAAACTTTTTCCAAGTGTTGTGGTAACCTGTGACAATTCTTCACTCAACGACCTATGCGATACAGTTCTGCAATGCCGAAATGCACTGTGCAATTCCGTTTTATCACTGTTCAATGATCTAGACGGTTCACTCGCATTGTTATCGTTTGTAGTAATTGCAGAATAATCGGTTCTTTCAGGCTGTGAACAACTTTCACTACTGCTACTTTTCATAGCACCTATAGACACATCAGAGTTGCCGTTATCGCTATGGCTATCGGTTGATGTGCGCGTTAGTTTATCACTGTTTTGAAGCTCTAATTTATCATTTGACCGACTTGAGGCCGCATGTATAGCAGGACTTGACTCTTTGTCAACCGCACAGTCACTAATGTTCGGCTCATTATTGGTGTATGTCTCGAGATGACCGGTTGAAGTAAAAAATGGATGTCTACGGTACCGACCGAACTCCGGTTGTTCGAGCAGCTGCCTGGCGTCCCGCTTATCTTTTTCGATTGCAACAATCAATTCATCTGAAATGAATAAGCGTATGCTAATCACATTTTAAAAATGCTGAAAAAATCATATACAATGATTATACGCATTTTACGCAAAATTAGGAAGTAACACAAACTTCAAGAAAACGTGATATACAAGACTACAAACTACAAGCATCCACTTTCACAGGTTTTACAGTATCCGGTTCAATTTTATTATAATATAGATACTCTTAGACAATGGACTCACGTTAAAATTTAGCACCAAGCTTTTAAACTTGCCTAAATCCTTAAATTTAGACATTGGTCTGAGATAACCGACAAAGGCGATTTTCAGCAATGAACCATAGAAGTCGTGCCCAAAATCATGTAGAATGTGAGTTTCCTAAAACAATCACAGACCATTATATTAAAGAAACAATATTTAAACTGACGCCCAATCAGTGAGATTGAGCACGAGTCACTTGGGTCTGTTACCTTTGACGGAACCCAGCGTAAACTTAAATTCGGTCTACAAGTTGACGTTGAAGATGAATTGGCCCTTTTAAAAATGATTAGTGAAGTTTGCTTATGAGATTAAATTGAAGCTCTCGGCAAAATTTCTCTAAAATTAATTTCGTCGCAACCAGTGGTATCTTTGATGCAACAATTAAAGACAACCTACTGGAAGCATTCTGCTATACAGCGTTAAACAACAAATCAGTTCAATTTCCAGGATAGCGAATATACTCACAATCGTTCTATGGAGGTTGTTAAACTGCGGATTGTATCCAACACTGGTAACCATTTTGTATACTGGTCCGTTGTCTAAATTTGCCCAGCCGAAATAAACTCCACATTCGATTGCTTGCGGTAATCTGTGTACAACATCGTTCGGCAAATTGGCTGAAACAGTCAGACTAAAACTTTCCGCATTTGTTACGTCGTCGTAAAGTTTTCCGCTAATCTTGTAACCTTAAGAGAAGAAAGAGGTCAAGTTGCCTGAAAACAGCTATCAGCTTAACACTGTAAAGAACGGAAACAATGTTTAAGGCTTTCAAGCTTATTACGTGTTTTTACTCTGAAAGCATTTTACGAGTTGCTTCGATTTTATAAACGTATTGAAAATGCGTCCTTACCTGTTGGACATCCCAGCTGTTTGCTACCGCGGCCAAATCCAGCAACTACAGTTCCATACGTGAAGTATGGTAAATAACTTTTAATCATTTTGATTAATATAACTTAATTACTATAAATGGTGTAAACACAATACAAATAACTGAAAACATATCTAATGCGCGTTTTTAATACTAATTAGTGGCACCGGATGTACAATTTAGCAAACAAATCAAACAAAATAAATTTCTTTTATCAAAGACAAACAGCATTAACAAACATATTCGTGGGTTTCTTGCGTTAAACGTGTTATAAATCGAAAAACAAATGTTGAAAGAGGAAGGCCACACAGCCGACAAAATATAAGCTATCACAAAACCTAAGTAATGCATGGTTCACGTTATAACTGGGGTAACCTGGAACACGTTTTGTCCCAATAAACAATAGCGGGTAAAATCCTCTGTATGCACGTTGATACTATATTCAAAAAACTTGAATTGTCTTCAATCCTGAGGTGACATACCTGTTTGCACTGCAATATCGTATGATATTCGAAAGATTGTCTATTAGTATCCGATGACATATTTGATA
Organism: Enoplolaimus lenunculus; assembly: GCA_030248215.1. Classification (NCBI taxonomy): domain Eukaryota; kingdom Metazoa; phylum Nematoda; class Enoplea; order Enoplida; family Thoracostomopsidae; genus Enoplolaimus; species Enoplolaimus lenunculus. The sequence continues at coordinate 153,899 of JASANG010003808.1, read as the reverse complement.
CTGTATGCAAAATTGTGGTAAACTAGCCTGATGTCCTCAATGTCATGTGATACTAAAATTTTAAATTTAAATTATATATATGTACTCACGAACATATTTAGGAAAAACTTAAACCGAAAACAAAAAATACAGCTAATTCAGCGTTCGAAATCGTTTAAAGCTACATTATACAGCTTTTCGCTATTTAATTAGTGCGCAAAAATTACATCGTCCAGAATAGTATCGTGTGATATTTGGAAGGAACTTTAATGTATATTCGCATAAATTTAACATATGACTACTTGGACGTCCAAGCACCGTGTACAAACTGTGTACCGAGTAGCTCTGGTTACGTGAACCCACCATAAGCGATCACAAAATCGACGTAATAAAACAGTGAGATCTTGATAAATAGCGATTTTAATGTTTAAACGGAAACATACACTGATACATTTTCAAAATTGGTACTCGGCAGCGGTTTGATCTGCTACTATTAAACTCTCGCTTGACATGTATTGCACAATTTCGCAAAGCACTCTTTTCGAAAATGTAGTACAAAACATTAAAATGCACCCATTCATAAAAATTTACTTCAGCAAACAAGTTACACCATCAGCATATGATCTCAATTCGATGCATTCATATGTTCTTGAAATATCACTTTTTACAAGAAATTCACAATGACTTCACCAGCAAGCTCCTTGTTCTGACGTGAATCAAAGTTTTATAAAGCATATACAGCCCAATAATATTCATACTTTGTAATATTGGTGTATAATAGGCTTATCATGTTTTACTGCTTAAAGCCAAAGTGGAACACCGTCGATGCAACCACAAATTAAAATTCAGTTTACAACAAAAACACGTATTTGCTGTGCTTCATGGTCACCGTAAGTATTTCAACTGCCTAAACAGGTAATTATATATCTGTGATACATGAAGCAAAATGCTAGATATACAGATGTGATCGAGCAATTATACGTTTCTTAATCAACTTTCGTATGGTGAGACAGCGTGGGTATATCGAGACTGGCTATATCCGTTTTCTATCAGGAAACGTAAGTATGAACGACGCTTCATCTTTCTTGCAATCGAAAACGATAACCGCATCTAAAATTTGACCACGTCAACCTGTAACATCACATGTTACAAATATTGACCCATGTATAGAACAGGGCCGGAACAGTAGTATACGCATATTCCTTAGCCTAAGCCTAAGCGAAAGGATGAGCCTATTTCTAAGGCTAAGCCGAAGCCTAAGCTTAAGAAAAACCGTCTAAAGCTTAACCTGACTTTGTAATAGCCCCTCCAGAACACCGATCCGTCCCTGTTCTATACATGGACCCAAATATTAAACAACTTGCTTTCCTAAATAAATATTATTAATGAAAATTTTAATTTAAACATTACCGTGTTTGGTGATAGCGGCTAAGACTCTTCGTGACGTTTTATAGTGCAGGAGCCACAATAACTCACGTGCAAAAAAAAACGGAAAGTGACATTTCATTCCAGACTGCGCACAAAATCCATAACAAAATTTTTGGAAACTGAAAATTTTGAAAATTGTTGCATTATCCATAAAGAATAATTTCGACAAACAATTTCAATTCCAGACTAAGCGTTTAAATGATAAAGGCAATTCTAGTAGATTGATTTGCGTAGTAAGGAATTGAACATCAAATTTAACTGAATTTTCTCACAAAAAATCGCTAAAATGCAGTGAGCATTTTACATACCAATGCATCCGGCTACATCAACCAATCTTCCTTAAGCTCTATCGAATTAACAGTGAATAAACAAGCAATAGCACTCTGTAATAATAAAAACCAAATAACCTGGCAAGAGCTGCGACTATAACAACCACGCGACGTATGGAAGGTAACTGTATTTTTCGACAAGTAACCTAACTTTCATGCCCTTCACAAAGTTTTAATAACGACATTGTGAACTGGACTCGATCATCTAATTTCATTTGGTATTTCAAGTCCTCATAAAAGTATTTTATACCGTAATTTAGTTTGCCCTTATTTCGAATAATAATAAATCTTGGCTTAAATGTCACAGAAGAGTACGCTTACAAGCTGAAGCTATAGTTCACGTCGTACGCGGCAATCATTTCCTGCATTCTTTATGCAAGGCAAACACACGAAATAGTATATTTTTCTTTTCATATATACATATAACATAATGATTAAAAGCCAAATATGGAAACGAAATAAAGCCACCAATAGTTAAATTTACAATATTATGGCCCATGACTTGGGCTGAACAAAGTTATAAAACCCTGGACCAATGCATAGAACAGGGCCGACAACAGTAGTATTAGTATAAGCGTAAGAATGAGCTTATACCTAAGCCTAAAATTAGTCTAAAGTCTAAGCGTACTCTATTGCACGCCTCCAGAAAACCGTTCCGCCCCTGCTGTTTAAAACTTTCCGCCTCTGATGTTTACATGGGCCAAAACCTGTAATGTATTATATATGTTATCCGTGTGATGGTAAATTGTAATGAAAAACTATGTTTTTATGACCATGATTTGAAACAACTGTTGCGCAAATATTAATTTTCAGACATTGTTTGTATTCACCTTCCAGCTTGGTTTTTGTATTTCTGCAATTGAACTGCAGTTTAACGCACACCTGTTGAATAGAACACGTTCGTTAACATATATGCAAAATAATTCATTATATAATTTATAATTATTGTTAAACTGGCCAATGTTACTTTATGGGGCGTAACAGTAAATTTAGCCTAAGCCTAAGCCTAAGCGTTGCAAAAATGTGTTCCTAAGCCTAAGCAAACAAAATGTAATCTTGAATCTAAACATACTCTTTTATGGACCCACCAGAAACCTCAACGCCCCTTAAAGTAACATGAGCCGTTACACTTAAGAACAGAAATATAAATTTAAAACATTGCTACCAATACCCATTCTGCCGACAAAGCCTAAGCCTAAGCGTTGCAAAAATGTGTTCCTAAGCCTAAGCAAACAAAATGTAATCTTGAATCTAAACATACTCTTTTATGGACCCACCAGAAACCTCAACGCCCCTTAAAGTAACATGAGCCGTTACACTTAAGAACAGAAATATAAATTTAAAACATTGCTACCAATACCCATTCTGCCGACAAAGCCTAAGCCTAAGCGTTGCAAAAATGTGTTCCTAAGCCTAAGCAAACAAAATGTAATCTTGAATCTAAACATACTCTTTTATGGACCCACCAGAAACCTCAACGCCCCTTAAAGTAACATGAGCCGTTACACTTAAGAACAGAAATATAAATTTAAAACATTGCTACCAATACCCATTCTGCCGACAAAGCCTAAGCCTAAGCGTTGCAAAAATGTGTTCCTAAGCCTAAGCAAACAAAATGTAATCTTGAATCTAAACATACTCTTTTATGGACCCACCAGAAACCTCAACGCCCCTTAAAGTAACATGAGCCGTTACACTTAAGAACAGAAATATAAATTTAAAACATTGCTACCAATACCCATTCTGCCGACAAAGCCTAAGCCTAAGCGTTGCAAAAATGTGTTCCTAAGCCTAAGCAAACAAAATGTAATCTTGAATCTAAACATACTCTTTTATGGACCCACCAGAAACCTCAACGCCCCTTAAAGTAACATGAGCCGTTACACTTAAGAACAGAAATATAAATTTAAAACATTGCTACCAATACCCATTCTGCCGACAATTACACCAAAGATGGAACCGGTCGAAAAAGTTCGGCCTGGTCGGCCGCCCAGCGTTCTTCAGTTACTGTTATACTCGGTTCTACTATCATTTGGATTGTTGCCGTTGTTGTGATCTAAACGAAATGTTATCCACAAAAACGTATACCCGTTGTAAATCCGAAACTACTGTGACATCCATAACAAATACCATGCATGGCAACGTCATTGCAAAAAATGCTATCAAGTAATGAAAAATCGTTTTAAGACAGCTGAATTTGGTTGTAGTACAACAACGTTGCTCTCAGGAAGATGTGTGCAGCCAGCTAAGCCGGCTGCCTACTACGGCCGGGCCGATTCGACGTCTGACTTATACTTCCGGTAAGCTTAACTGTGAACCAAACTCATAATCTAAAAAATTTCGAAATCTATGAGTGAAGAAGTGTACAATGCTTGAGTGACCGCTTTAGGGTTGCGCTACTTTGCTCTGCCGCCCACGCCGCGCGTCACCGCACGCCGCCTTTTGTTGCCGCTCGCCGCATAGCGGCGCTGTCCGCCACCTTTCGTTGCGGTTCGCATCAAGAATAAAACTAGATTCCATCAGAGGCGCCGCCATACGGCCACATCCGTCGCCGCGCGTTTAATAAACGCGATTTTTGACATGACGAGCGGCACCGCACGGCAAGTATAGCGCAGCGTGAACAGACACTTGGATATACACAAAGGACAAATTAGAAGATGCCTGTCCACTGTGACTAACAACCAAAAGTACCAAATCTAAAAAATACAGCGTTTACAAAAACAATTGGATACAAGCAATTTCTACAACCACAATATTACAATTACTTATTATATAACACTAAATAATACGTATATATACAAGAGCATAAAAGATCATTAATTCGGAAAGTTCGTGTTTTATATTGCACAACGATGTGTAGTTGATATGTAGTGTCGATCAATCGATATGAATGAATACTGTTATCAGTAGTAGTAGTAGTAGTAGTAGTAGTAGTAGTAGTAGGAGTATAATTAATCAGATGTTGATGGAACAATGTCTTGTTTGGAATTCTGAAACAAAAACATAACAGAAGCGCTTAAAAATACTCTGGCTTTTCACGAGCGTAGCTAAAACGTTAGCTTTGGAGGGTGTACTCTGTAGTCAACGGAACTTTTTGACTCGTAAGATCAGGGTTGGGTACCGGAAAAAACAAACGGAAAAAATGGGGGTTTTTCTGTTTTTTACCGTTTTCTGAGGGGTGTAAAAAACGGAAAAACTTTTTATTATAATCTCAGTAAATTAGTCGCAAAACAGCGACAAAAATTCGCTGAAACAGTGAGAAATTGGTTTTTCGACCGCTCCAGTTATCGCAAAGGCTGTTCACAGGGGAAAAACCAGTGGCTGATTCAGGAAACTCTAAAATGTGACACGGGGGACCGGAGGCCGCACGAGATATAGCAGAAGCACTTACGAGCGAAGCGAGCCATAAGCCAAACGCCATTTTAGTGCTAAACCTTTAAATACAAAATCTTGCTTCCCCCACTGGATCCGCCAGTTGGAGTAATAGGGGGATACATACCTATCGTAAACTTCTGGAAAGACCATGATAATACATGTTTACAGATTCTTAATTGAACGACACTTCACTAAAGCAAAGGTGGCTCATCAGACGTGGACGCGAGGCGAGTAGAACTGTCTCTCCTTCCGCCCCAACAGTTCTACGGCGCTAAAAAGTATGCTACATAAATGGTTTCCCAATCAAACCGGAATTCCAGTTGCACGCTGCTACTATATACTTCTTTACCCTTAATGTAATTGCTATATCTATTTGAGATTTTTCTATTTTTTTTGAAGCAACATTTATTGCAGATGTATGCCGCGTTTAGTTCGGAACCTAACTTCTGATTAATTTCATTTTTCTTATATCAATAAACTTCAAATCCTGTTTGCAGTTTTTTGCAGGACTCAACCCCTCAAGTACGTAGCCAACTTTGCTGGTATATGCACCATTTCAGGTAAATGACAGCTCTGCAGTGTGTGCAGTATGCTTATCATCATGTGGAACCAAATGTTGATATATATACTTAATAAAATAGTTATTTGATTCTCCCAACGTCATTTCTTCAATAGACAAATCATCCATCGACGTTTTTGCGCTCGCGGAAGCATTAGTACATGATTTTCAATTTTTCCGTTTCTGCCGGAAATAGCGGAAAAATCGTTTTTTTCCGGTCGACTCAATTTTTTCACAAAAAATCCAACCCTGCATACAATTCAGAATGTTTTATTCTAAAGCATATTAAAAGTGCATTTATGTTGTCTCCAGCAATCTCGATAGGAGATATATAATATCCTTCTCTTATCTACGTCCCGAGTTCTTATAGATTCTTCCCATAAGGTTAAGGTTTAGTTATAGGTAAGCATTTTTCTAAGCTTACGCCTAAAAGTGCAAAAATTGTACAAGAGCTCAGACAGCAACGTTTCGGTGCATTGAGGACCAGATGTCTCAGCACATACTTTTGTAATAGCCCCAGATTCGGTATTGCTACCGTCTGCCGGAAGTTGTGTCCGACAGTTCAGGCATCACAAGTGATTGTTCGCAATACTTGATTTCACGCGTTCGCTTCAAAAACGCCAGAATCTTTACTCACATTTATCAAGATTTAAACTAAATTTACTACGTATGTGTATGTTCATGTTACTAAACGTAATATTAAAATTAAATGTACAAGTTGGATTACAACTGCCCAGTGCAAAACAATTCAATATTTTTCGTGTCTGATTTCGGTTTCAGTATTTTTCGTAACATTTATATCGCCGCTGTTATGTACCAAAAACTAATCGGCTAATAAGCGATTAAATTGCTGCAACTTAGCCGCCTGAATCATTTTTCTAAATAAATACTACGCGTAGAATAAATTTAGAAAAAGTGCAAATATAAATTTTTAATTTCGGATTGTCAATTTCAAACGCTTTAAAACGGTGCAAAGCCATATTCAAAGAAGAATATCTTGCGTTTTTTTCACTGACATTTCATCTGCAGCACAAAACATCCTGTAGCAAATGAATGACAATTGTTTCATTCAAAACAACAATACTATCTATCGCTATGTAACTATAGCCTACCCATGATCTTAAAAGCACCAAGACTTTCAAGACTCAATAAACGCAGTGTTCGGCTTCGGCATACGCTTACAGCAAAGCTATATGATGACCATTACTGCAAGCAATGCAAATGCAACACAATTTTAATTTTTTAGAACCAGCAGCATATGTGGTTGCATTTCGCCAGGTTGTAATACGCGCCCAGCCCTCAAAAAGCAAGAAGGCCGTGGTGAAATGTGAGCAAGGCAAGCAAAAGCAAATAGCTCACTGATGTCGCTACCTCATCAGGTTTACTGCCAATCTGGGGGCATCTTTTTTCTAATCTACGCAGAGCGTATCACCAGGTTGGTGATAGATCTTGTACCTTTCAAACCAGTGAATAGTGACGCGTTTGAAATTCAACACATCATTCGCATTTGATTTGTGTTTACTGTAGTGACCTGAATGAGAACATTGCGCCGTGACTGATGTATATATTTCACCTATCCAGAGGTTACCCCGTACCTACTCGGCTCTGGAATGTTATTTATTTTTCCGTTCAGCTCGTTGTTTGGACTACAACATTTGTGCAACATAATTAAGATAATTGGGCGTTTATGGACTAATTAGTAGTTTTGGACTCTACCCGTGGGCGACTCTAATTGGGGGAAATTAACTCCTATTGACTCAGACTCAATTTAGGAACCAAAGACTCTTATCATATCCCCATCTTGTTCGGATGCTCACCAAGTGAGCTATAACAAGAACTAAATTCAAAACCGGAATTAAATTTCTGACGAACCAGATACAAGCACAGTTCGAAATAATTTGGAATGTTTACTGTAACCGCATTTATCGTTTGCCATCTGAAAATGTTGTTAGCCTAATAAACACTTTAGTAGTTAACAGGTTTGCATACACAAGCAGGCAGATAGCCGCGTCAACACTTGAAACGGTCCAATATGCAAAAACTTCGACGCGTACAATGACAATGACACGTATCATATTTTGACCAGAAACCCGTACGCAATATAAACCAGACAGGAACATCAGAGAAAACTTACATCACTCAAGGTGATACTGCAGTTGCTTGCAAACAAAGCGCTTTCCACCAACAATACCCCTGTACATTAGGATTCCTAAGTTATGTTAACGCCGCAAAATTTTGTTTGAGCAATTTAATTTTTCAATTTTAAATTCGTGCTAGACGCACACAAATCAAACGAGCAATTAGTTCATCTTGGTCAGTAGCAGCATTTGCATTATATATTAAACATGCAAAGGCTGTTATCAGCTTCCCTTTTATTGGGAAACTTTTGATGCCAGGTGAAACCAAGAAACTTCTGCCTATTTTTCTTCATGGGGGTGACGCTGTATTTTTCGCCTACGCGAAATGATGCTACACGACAAGTCTAGCACGGTCCCACAGCCATAGGGGGGCCAGGGGGTGCTCAGCCCCTCCTGAAAGAATTTTGGCCCCTCATCACAAGAAAATTTTCAACCCCGCTTGTAAGTCATTGGAAACTAAATTCTTGGTAAATACAATGCCTTCAATCAAAGCGAAACACTACCGCAACGGTCAGATACAAGGCCATTTTAAAATTTGACACCAGATTCCGCAAAATCCTGGCATCCCGTGTGTAAGGATCCGCGCCTTTTGTACATCTTCACATACATTTAAAGTTATAGCTTAGGTATAGGCATCAAATTTATAGACATCACGCTTATATATGTTTGCGCAAAGGATTAGATAAGCGTCTTACTAAACCTAAGCCTAAGCTTGAATCTAGGCCTAACTCTGTACGCGTGAAGTGGTGTACAAGAACCCTGATTCGATTGCATTCAATACTAGGTCAACGTTTGTACTACACAATAAAATAGATCACTATGACAAAATAAATAAATAAACAATAAACACCCGAACAACATACGAGACGCATTTAGACACCGTCCTATCGTTGTTCGACGAATCAGAGTCACCAGATCACAGATGAGTCTAAAAAAACCAAACGCAGACAATGTGTTAACACGGATTTCGTCACAGGACAACAAACAAGATGGTACTTGTTTACCTTTATCCTCGCCGCTATTGACTGGATAAATAAAATAGTCTTAATAACAGGCTTAGTCTTAATCCTTGATCCGTTGTTGTACCTTGAATCAAATAACACTAGCGTGCGAAGCAAAGAAGTGAAACGAGTAGCCAAACAATTATTTAATTATTTACAATCATTAACAACCATCCGACAATTTTTTACAAACAAAACGGACATTCGGTTAGTTTTCGGCTGTTGTTACATTGTGAGCTTCCTAAGAAAACAAAAAAAAGCATATGTGCGACAAAGTACACTTTAGAAGCCCTTGCCCAAGCCCTATTTACACGTGCAAGTTTTTGCAGCGCGAACTTGCGTCTGAAACTTACACTTGTAAGTTTTGTCCAAAATCCCGTTCGAAAAACTTGCAGCTGCAAATAATTTAATAAAAATCATAGCTAGCACTTTAGTTCACATGTGTGAATAACCATGCAAGTTCACTGAATTTATTGCAGTCGCCTTCTCATTGGCTGATGAAAAAATGCAAGTTCTGCATGCAGTTTGCAGCTGCCAGTTCTCGCAGCAAAAACTTGCACGTGTGAATAGAGCTTTACGTTTCTTGGATACAAATCTCAAGTCAAGTTTACATTGTACGGCTTGGAAAAATGGCACATAAGAAAGACAGCAACCCGCTTTAGAATAAGTGTATACAATATGCGTAAAACACTACTGGATACTTATTAAATTGAATGTATACTGTATTGAGCAACGCATCTCATTTTGATTAAATTTAAAAACTAACAATTGACAACGTTTCCACCTTGGGATAATTTGACACTGAACGACCTAAATTCTAGTACACGCAGAAGCGGAAACAGGTCTTTTAATATTAGGTACACTTCAGCCCATGGGCACCCATGAGTAGTGTGCTATATATGACGCTTAGTATGCTTTGTATGACGCAATCAGGGTGCGACCGGATATCCGGTTTCGGATTAATATCCGGCAAAAATTGATTTCCGTATCCGGTTCCGGTTTCCGGTATAAACCTACCGGATACAGCAAAAAATTAATTATTTTAACATGTACAACATCCGGTATCCGGTTCCTGTTCCGGTATTCAATATCCGTATCCGGTATCCGGTAAATTAATATCCGGTCGCACCGTGATTTTAGTCAGTACTACGGTTCTGCATGTAGCCATGATAATCAGGGTGCAACCGGATTAAGGAAATATCGGAAACGAAAACGAAAAATGAAAATATACTAAATTTTCTTCTGGGTCCGAATAGTTAAAAATGACTGCCATCGAACATTTTTCAGTACAATTTCACTCAAAATATTACCGCGATTGCGCAAAATCACAAATGTTTATGAAACTCTGCAAAATCTCTATTCTGCTCCATCGCTACGCTATTGAATACAAGTTGGAAGATAAAAAATTCGTCGCATAAGATGAATTTTAGCTTTTGAAGCACCAATTTATCTACAAAGGGAATGTCGCAAAAATAATGCGGTGAAAATATATCCGAATATATGCGGCAGCCAGATAGTCAAAAACACCAGATTTGCCTACCACAACCGGAATTCCGATTGCACGCTGAAGGTGATATATACGTACGTGTTCAGCTATTCATTTAAATATACTCTGTATGTAGTTTTAATTCAACAATGAAAATTATCGCAAGCGCATGCAAATGCAATCAATGAACGTTTGCGTTTATTGCATCAATACACGCGATCAAAATTGTTGCAAAGAGTTTTCCAAATAAGAAATTGGACTTTCCAAATAAGAAATTGGACTCATTTTAGGATAGGCAATAAAAGCCAACAGCGCAACCGACTTTCGTGTTGAATTTCGTCTATAAGCCAAGAAAGCTTTTCAAGCAAGGTAAACCGCACGCGACGTAAGCCAGTTGGTACAGTAGCGTGAAGGTATAACTATGTGGTGCCCTGAAAACCTATTTGACCTAGTTGGCATGGACGTCCAAACGCCAATCATCTGTAGTTCACGGCAGTCAGAAGAACTAACTGGAAAGCATATAGACTATGGTTGAGCGAAGCTCGGAGTTACGCGAAGCGTTTTATGTTTTGTACTCTGGGGCCGAAAGGTGGATGTCCGTCCGTCTGTCCGTCCGTCTATCCGTCCGTCCGTCCTTCCAAAAAGAATCTCATGAACGGCTGAACCGATTTTGATAAACTTTTTCTTGTTTTAAAGCAAATTATCTGGGGGTGTTAACCTTGCATTGGGGTTTTAAAATTTTAAGTCGTTTATTAGCTACAGGCTAATTTGCATAATTAATTAAGCCTAAATTATGACTTTCTATATTATTTCACTAATTTTAGCATTAATGAATTGTTGGCTTCGAGGAATCTGCATAGACTTTTTATAAACCTCCAAAACCGATAATTGAGTAGTTTGCTAATAGATAATTCGCATATAAGCATAATTGGTAAGCCTAAATTACAATATTTCACCAATTAGTAGGGTTACAAGCAAATTTCAGCAATAGTGTGTTTTCGGGTGCGAGGAATCTGAATAAATTGTCTACAAAACTTTAAAACCGATTATCGAATAGTTAGCTAATAGCTAATTTGCATACTTGCTCAATTGACAAGGCAAAATTAGGACTTTTTAAATTATTCCAATAATTATTAGGGTGGCTGAAGGTGTTTTGGGTGCGAGGAATCTGAGTAAATTGCTTACAAACCTCCAAAACCGATAAATGAATAATTGGCTAATAATTAATTTGCATATTACCCTAATTGCTTACGTGTGTTTGAGCGTCGCTGAATAAATGTAGTCCCAGTACGACTGGTTGAATTATGTTTAACACGAAACAATATATTGTTGCAATTAGATGAAGGTATGTTTTGTTCCAGTGTTATTTTTTGCTGTCTTGAACAACCCTTTTCAATACCGCCCGGTTGCCAAACTCGAAACATCTACACGCATACATATAAACTATCTGTAGCAAAAAGTCCTGCTGCATAATCGCAGTTTCTAGTAAAATAATGCGCAGCCAGGATTCTTGTTTAGGGAAGGCCAGGTCAATTACTTTTGTTTTGAAGCCTATTATAGTCTTAAAAAAGTTAGTTATTGACAGAAATCAATTCTCCAAAGTCATTGGAGGGGCCATGGTCTCCACTGGCTACGCCCGGCTTGCATGCAAAATGCTGGTGCAGCAACATCCTCAAACTGTTTAAAACTCATAGTCATCGCGAACGAGCAAAGAGCAAAAAATATTAATTGAAATCTACAATTTTTTTATTTTTTGCTCTGCACACAGCCCCCAGCTCCTTGCGTCAGGTAAGACCGACTACGGAAACCCCCTAGAATACACAACAATGATGATTGTCATATTTGTTGCAGTGCACAACACAGAGAGATTCTTCTAATAAAGCTGTGTCTCGTATACTTCTTTCCAACCACATTTGAGGTTAAGGCTTAGACTTCAGCATAGGCTTAGTGAAAGCCTTAGACAAAGGCTTAAATTTAACATACACCAGCTTAGTCTTAATCCGAAGCTTGAGTGTAAAATGTGTGGAAGAAGTCTACAACAGCCCAATTTTGCAATTCGACAGTAAAAGCTTCAAACTTACCACGAGTACTGGGAGATTGCGGTCGCCAGGTTTTCCGCTTTTACGCGGCTCTTCGATGAAATTTGCATAACTTGTTATTGGAACACGCACAGAACCATCGGCTGTTGCGGTCTCCCCATCTATGATTGGTTTAGTTGAGTCACTGGCTGTTGGCCGAGTAGCTATGCAAGCTATTTTGTCACGCTGTAACTCTGAGTTTTCAATTTCAGCGCGTACAGCCGTTGCCGTTCGAAATTCACCACCGGTTGAGCGTCTTCGGCCACCTGCCATTGCAGTAACAGGAGTTACGAATCCAATGGTTCCTCCAGCATCACCATGATATTGATCTAAATTGAATAAAAAAACAATGACGTAGGATACATTACGAACGGCATGGGTGTTGACAGGAATTTGGAAAAACAAATTCAAACGAGAAGTTTTTTGTGTTATTAGTTGAAAAAGATTCTAAAACCACCCTGGACAAAATATCGCAAAGGGGAGAGGTTTGTCGGCGGACCCTTCACACATGAGAAGGAACGAGAAGGAATAACATAAAAGTAACGTGTTCTCTAAGGTGCAGATGATGATTTATAACAGACATAAAAATCTCGAAACACTCTTGCAATAATAATATGCAAGTGAACTGTATACGTGACGGGAAATTCAACAAGTAAACGCGAACGAAAAATGTTTCAAGTTTCGTTACGAGAAAACATGTGAACAGTCAACATGGAATAAATAATAATAAATAAGTTATTTTGAAACACCAATAAACGGTATTCAAATCACTCACAAAAACGTCCCTTCCAGTTCCACGCATACACAATGACTGGAATTAGTCTTAGCTTTAGGTTTAAACTTAGGAAAATAATAACACGAAATGGTATTTTAAGATACCTGAATCAGCGGCGAACAGTCGCTCCACACGCCTACTTTCACGAGCCGATTCAACGCCACCACCGCCATCCCTGAAATGGTAAGGTCAGTTTATGCCAAAAATTCGACAGGACCAATGCGCAATTAACTCAGTTATTAAGCTACTTAATATATCAGGCACAGAAATGTTGTAATTGTATGCAATTAACATCCTCGTAATATAACAAGACTCCAACAGCAACAGCAACCGAAACAGGAATTGCACCTTCGTTTCAGTCATTTTTTCATATGTGCAATTCGATATCGTGTCGAATTTGTCAAGACAGTTTAAAAAGTTTTCTTGTGCAAAAATTTGCGTCAAAAATACTCTTTCTGAGCAACAAATACTGTCACAGCGCTGTTGTGCAAGTTTTGGCGCAATAAAAAACCCTGGAAGAATGTGCAGACGAAACACAAGTGTGAAAAGAAACCGGGCTTCAGCAAAAAATTTGCGAACCAATTTTGTTACTTTTAAACTTATTCTTTTAACTTTCCACAAAATCGTACAAATTCTGGTTCCTGCGCCTTTCAACACCGGAACAGAAGTTGAATTTTTTGGCAGGAATCCCGGTATGAAAAGAAATTCCAGTAGAACCCTGTATTCTAAATTAATATCGAGGTAATCGCCATTTAACACGTTAATATCGGTACTTGATCCAACACATCACCCTAATACTGCGGCTAATCCAATTTGCAATTGTATCAATTCCGCAAATTTTTCAACAGTGTTTAAAAGCCTCTTACTAAAAAAAGAAATCCATTTTAAAAGTTTATAAACATCAAAAATAATACGTCAATTCGCCGCGTTCAAACAGCTTGCACCCAAATGCGACTGTATTCAAGCTTTATTTTTTCGCTTAAGCGCGCCTGTTATATTAAACCCCCATGTACTTACTCATAGAGAACATTGTCTTGTCGAGTTAAAACTCTCGGCACACTTCCCTCGTACCCGTATCTTGGACGTACGGCCGAGCTTCTTCTTACTTCGTTTCGGTCATTTCCATCTATAAACACGCCATGTACATTATGTTATCGTTTGTGGCTACATTATAATATAGCCAACTAGTACGTTTTACTCTCAATATTATTTATAACGCTACTATATTGTCCGTGACTGAACATAGTTTGCGACTAATATTTTTGAAGCAAAAATCTAAATTTACACATTACTACTTATACTCGCAATGAAGTCCATGGACGCCGAATAGTAAAGTAACAAGTTACAGTACGCCAGAATGCCGTAAATAGTCACCATGAGCCAAATCTTACAGCTCGATTTGCTTAAGTTAATACAATTTATGATAATTTGAACTAAATTATTTCACACATTATTAAAAAATGAATAAGAAACAATTTTCGATAATTTATTTTGTGCCGAACTACAATTTTAAGTCAGTGCTAAATTAAAACAACCGTACTGTACAGTCAGTGATAGAATTAAGTACGCAGCAATGGCGACTGTCTGCGGTCGCAGTTTTATCATCGCGGTTGAATTTGCGGTTCGCAGTCGCAGTTCAAAGTGAAAACACGGTGATAACCAAACACGATGGTAACCGTGTTTGCACGACCAGCAATTGAAAATTTAAAACTATGCAATCTTGATTGTGGTCGAGGTTATGGTTGCTGTAACTGCGAACGCGGTCGCGATTGCCGTAAATTCTGTCTATGTCCACATTTTTGATAGATTTCAGCACAATTAATTAACAAAACCCGTTCACACAAAAACACGATTCTTTTGTCTGAGCTCACCAGTTGTTGACGTTACTGAATGTTGCACAGGAACGACATCCGGCTTAGATTGAGTGAGACCTGCAAAAAGCCAACAAAACCGTACTATAATTGTCGACAGCACCCAAAAGAAACTCATTCACAAACCTGGCCTATATACTGACAGTCATTAGTATTATAATATTAGTCAATACTGACTAATATTTATGCATACTGGCTTACAATTAAAACCTTTTCAGTATTTTAAATTCGTGTATATGACTTAAAAATGGGTAAATATTCTGCAATAGACTAGAGAGGCACTTGCCAATAAAGTCTTACTTTATACTACGGTTGTTTGTTAACATTAACTGTAATCGATAAAATGAAAATTTATCGCTCTACACTCGTTTTCTACAGAGTTTTGCTTAGGCATCACAAAAAACACGTCAACATACTAACAAATTCTACCATAAAGCAACGCTAATAATTAAGTTGTTAATGTATCGATTGTTGCAATCTGTACTTACGTCGGCTAATGTATATCGAGGTCGACGTAACAGCAGCATAAGCATATTCCTAAGTATAAGCCTAAGCCTAAGTCTAAGTATAAGAAGCATGTTCCTAAGTATAAGCCTAAGCCTAAGTGTAAGTATAAGGATAATACTATACCTAAGCTTGAAATTAAGCAAAATTAACCTAAAAGTTTAAGGTGATTTCATAGCAGTCCCGCAGACAAACCGTCCACCGTTGATCTCTTAAACACGGGCCCTAGCAGCGGTCTTAAGCGTGAAGCTTTGTCGCAAACAAACTTCAGTTTCGCCTTGGTTCTTAATGAATTGCAGATCGAGCATCTTTACGTGTTTTCGAAAACAGAACAAACTGTCCAAAATTACAGTGCAACAACTTACCCGGTGTACTGTGTTGGATTTGTTGTTGTTGATCATGTTGTTGCGGCTGCTGTTGGTGCTGTTGTTGTTGTTGTTGTGACAGTTGTTGTTCTCGCTGCTGCTGCTGCTGTTGTTGTGGCTCAGAAGCAGACATCGTCCGGCGGTGATCTTGTGTTGCAGGTCGACGCTCTGTCTTTCCTTTCTTTTTGCTTGGGCTCATTTTAAACGCTGAAAAAAGAAACAAAAATACATTACAGCAGCATCATTAAAATGTAGTCAACATTTTGTGGCATCGAAGTTTGTTTCTATATGAAAAATATATGTTCATACTGCCGGGTTCCACCGGAATTCTTGCAGAAATTCAATTCTTTTTTGTTTCTTTTCCTGCTTCAATGACGCAGGAACAAACATTTTTACGGTTTTCTGGAGAGTAATTCGTAAAAAATTAAAACATTGAAACTTTGGCTTCGAACAATAGTTATTCGAAATGATTGTTTTCGCAATTAGTTCAGTTTTGTTAATAAGCTGTTAAATTAGATATCTGATGTTTTTTCGCCAAGCTTTACAATGAAATTGCAAAATTCGCTTAAGACACTGTTTGGCTAGTTTTCTAAATAGTACAACAGTAATTCGGTGACAAACAGTATTTCAAATTTCAGTTCCTATTCTTGCCAAAAATGTACATCCTCTTCCTGTTCCTAGTCCCAGTTGGAACCGCTGACAGCCATGTTTTCAACAACTTCTGTGCAGTACAAATATTTCAAATAAGTTTTCGCAATGAAACAACAATTTTTCACACCAAACCCAACAAATTTCAAACGGCCCCAAACGACTAACTTATCATATAAATGCGCTGTTTGATATTGGTTTAACTATGAGTGCAAGAAAACAGAAAACATAATTCGATAGTTTTAGTCTAAGTGACACCTAATCGTCGCTCGGTGATAAAGTTTGTTCTTAGTAAGCACCCAATTTGTCAGCACAGTGAATGCAATAAAAATGGCAAATCATCGGAACGGTTTCCAGTGACACATTAAATTTAAAAAGCTATGCTGTTTGGCATTAAACTAACGAGGCCACAATACCATTTCGAAATAAAAAAACAAAAAATTTAACAGAAAAATAAATATTTTAAAACCTTTTCCAATAAAGACTTTAAAAGCTTTTCCTTTGTTTAAAGGAAACAAACTTAGCAGTGAAAGCTGTTGTAAACAAAACTAAACACCGGCCATATAGTTTTTAATTAGGGATGTGTCGATACTGAAATTTTTTGCCGATGCCGATACTCACGAAAACTGCCGATTATTACCGATATCGATGCCGATTAATCGACACATCCCTATTTTTAATTATGCGGCATTCACAATAATACATTTTTTGCGACACGAGTTAGGGTGGTAGGGTCAACACTTACCAAGACACAGATCACATATACAAACTAAATACAAACATCGCGTGTGCCGGCCTACGTGTTAGAAAATACAACAAACCTATTATGTAACATAGGTAATAAATTTTTAAAACATCACAGTAATAGGTAATTAATTTTAATTGATTTTCGAAAGCAGTAAGCTTTAGCCCTAGTCCATTCCGAGTTTGTGAGCTGAGGATGAAAAACTGAATCGACGTTTTGAAACCTTGGTCCATTTTGGATGAGGTGTAGCCCATTTTTCGAAGCAGTTAAAGATTAAGCTTGAGCAAATTTTTTGGCAAGACTGCGATGTAGTAAACGTGATACCGGGAGTAGGTTTGTTGACTCCACAAAAAGTGAAGGGTGAGCTAATAAAACAAAATTTCCGTAGCGTAGTGTCCCCAAAACCTGCTTAAGCTTAAACTTAGGAATATTCTAATAAAGCATACGTATTACAGGAGTCTACCCTGTATGTATTGCAGGAGTCTACCCTGTACGTATTACAGGAGTCTACCCCGTAGACTTCTTGAGACAATTTTTGCGTAGGCTTTTATACTTGCTTAGGCTTTACGCTTAGGAATATTCCAGATTTAGTTAGTTCTGGATTAGGGCCTATGTAGTAAGATAAGATCAGGGGTGAAACGTTATTCCGTAGGACTGGAATACATTTAAGCCTAAGCTTTTAAGTTTTTTTGCTTACGATTAGGTATATAAAACTCATGCTTAGGTATATTAAGCTCATTTCTATGATATAGGCTTAGGAATGCGTTTAACGGCTGTTTTACGCAAACTGTTCTACGTGTTCCATACATTGGCCTGGACTTGCAACTGTTCGCAAACGCAAAACAAATCAACTGAAATAATTTTTCACTACAGATTCAGAGTATGTTTTTAAACTTCAGGGTTGATAATCATTTCCAAAGTATATACACCAATTTAAGTGGAATACAACATATCGCTGTGTTTATAAACAACACACTGACGCTCGCTTTAATTATAAAATAAAGTTTCATCAGTCTTGACACCCAGTTACTCGTTAACCATACCTCATGTCGTTCCCGATGGCGCAGCGAAATTAATTATTGTGAATGCTGCATTAATAGTTTTTACTAGTTAATATCAAGTATGTAGGTTCGTTCGGATACAAAACAGAAATTATATTGAAAAACAAAAACCGTGCAAAGTAAAACAATGAACAATGCGATATTTATTAAGACTGACACAAAAGTGGATTGGTCCGCATTGCAGTCTGTGCGTAAACGCCGGCCGGGTGAACCCGAGTGTACCGTTGAAACGCCCACACTCGAAATTGGATTAGCGAAAGGCCAGGACTATACAACTGTTAAGGGCAACAGAACAAGTCCAATAGAAGAAAATATGACAGGTAAGTGCGTAATAGTTTATGCGCTAGTGATATTCATATGCATAGGCTAAACAATAATGCGGCGCCCACCAACATAACATACTGCGTACATAATTACTCTGTCTTTCAACAAAAACGGTTATGCTATTATAAGTCTACTGTTGATATGGATAACTCAGCGAGCGGCTAAAACGCTGTAGAAATGCTCGCCTGCCTCAAATCTCATAAAGTTAACACACGCACGCTGGTTAATATTATAACAGCAGCACGTTTGCAGATATGACGATTCGTTTCAGACTTCAAACTATATATTCTTCTGTCATTTCAAGCACAAGTTGGCTGCTGAGAACTGGCTTATGTGTTCGAATTGTGCGGAGTCGAATTTCAACTACTACTTGACGTTTTGTGACAGAAAAATGTTTGCTGGAGCGGAAGCCCTCATAATTTGTCGGGCTTCACGGCACAATGCCGTTTTCTGAGAAAGTTGACGTCTGATAAGTTTAAATGCTATACAATGAAACAGCGTATAATAGTAGCATACAGGGTGCAACCGGAATTCCGGTTCCGGTTCCGGCATTTTTTCACCTTCCGGTTCCGGTTCCGGTAAATTTTTACCGGATTTAAAAATTCCGGTATTATAATTTGGCCGTTTTCTTAACTTTGCTAATTTTTAAGAATCTCTTTTGAAAGCCAATTGTACTCCAAATATAAGCCATTGATGGTGGATTTCACTTCAGTCGATGATGAAAATCTAAAATACAACAAATAAAATAAATACCTATGTTCGACTAAGGTTATTTCACAAATAATAGAGCAAAAAATACGATTAAAATGAAATTTTTGGTGAAATGCGTTTTTCACTTTCCGGTCCCGGTTCCGGTAAAATTTTCAAATTCCGGTTCCGGTTCCGGTAAATTGTAATTCCGGTTGCACCCTGGTAGCATACACTGTAGCTAACTAGAATATGAGACCAAGGTTTAATCGATGTTTCGATTCTAGTACCACGCGTTGATTTCAGTGTATGGTCATGGAATTGACCACATGTATCTTCATTTTCATACGCTCGGTGATAGTGGTCGAAAACTTGATTTGAAAGCAGTAAAACTCAGCTTGTTAGTGAAATTAAGGACGAAAAATTGCAGCCAAATACCGATGTCTAATACAAAACGATATTACTTTTGGCGATAACTGCGCATCTAAATTTCAAGTCAGATTTGATATCAATAAAAATAATGGTTTTCCCGAAAAGCAAAGAGGTTTGAAAATATAATAGTAAAGCAACTCAATTTCAATGGAATACACCGCGTAGTATAAAAATGTACAATACCGATGTATGACGACACCAACGTTCGAAATTTATTTCGACTTGTTTTGGCACTTGATTGATCAACTGGAAGAACGTTACGTTCACGGATGATACTAGTTCACTGACGCAAGCACTACAGCATTTGGGGCATATTACGTAATATAACCAAGAGTCTGCAGTTAATACTGCTTAGCAAGGGTATGCAACAGGGTCGTATATTCTGTGCCGAAAAGAATGCACCCAGCACACGTTGCGTTTTTAAAGGATTTCGCATTTGTGGTGGTTGCATTCTTGCGTAGATAAAGTATATATTACAATATTTTGGCACTACACATGCTACTCTAAGATTCAACAGCATACGAATAGATATCTTGCAAAAATTAACGCGCAGTGAAGCTGATATGCACAAACTACCCCAGTTCCCATGAATGGCACATCATATACATGCACAAAGAGGTACGTTGCAAGCTCTTGGACTCTTACGCACTACTTCTACCTTTACGCTTAGGTTTAGAACAAGACTTAGCTCTGTTCCCATCTTGACGCAAGTCGCAAGCAAAGCAACGTTCGACATGTATAAGAGAACTAAGTTTAACCCAATATAATGCCTATACTATCACACTCAAATTACCGTACAGCTTTATTGTTATCAAACAAAAAATAGCCGATTGATTCAAGGAAGCATTATCGACTGATAGTACAAAATTCTTAGATTATTATGACAACAATGCGCCATTGACTGATGCATAAAGCTTCTAAAGATAAATAAACACTGCAAAATATTAACTTACGTTGCTGTATCTGCTTGAAAACCCGAAGCCGCATAAAATCTTCAAACCGACGCGCATAAAAACGTGGGCGATGAACTGAGATTGTATCCTTAAAGATAAACAATTAGTACTTGAACAAGACTGAATGATCACCATTTGACAAAAGTATACAACTGTATACATTCTACCTTGGTGGTTAGTAAGTTTGCAGATTTTTGTAAATTTTGCAGTACGAAAACTTTAATTTGTTCAGAAATGCAATTGCAGCAAGATGTTAAATATGCTCAGTTGTACTATGCAGTTATGAAATTCTATACCACCAGGGAAATCGGTTTCTTGCAGATAATAAACCGGATCTGTATAGCTGGTTGCTTCCTGCAGCATGCGACGTATGTATCATAAGAGAAATTCCGCTATTGATTACTTGTTATGTAACATCTACCACTACGAATGAATTTCATCGCAATCACGACGTATTTGCCCAACACGCTCTTTACTAGAATTTGTATTAACGTTTCCCAGCTCATGTACCCTTCCTCCATTATACAATTAAGCTTTAGAAAAGGCATACATATACCTAGGCGTACTTCCAGCCAAAGCCTAAGCCTTTGAGTAGACCTGAACTTAAAATGTGGAAGTGAAAGTGTGCAAAGGCTTATTTCGCGAAAGCACTGATTTTGTTGACAAACACTTACTCCATCATGCCAGACTGATTTCCATGCGTGTTCGAGTTTCTTGAAAGTGCGATAGCTTTGAAGAATATCAATGATTCCGATAAATAACAGAACCCGTTCACCGCGCGCTGTACGAGCTGGAATGCCTCCTTCGCTAAAACAAACACATAAAATTAAGCAGATACAATCAAGATTTCACATTTTCCATGTCCAAAACCACGGTCAGAAAATGTCAGGATTATAACATCATACGTATTTTATTGCGTTTGCGATTTTAAAACAGCGATTGGTTTGGTTTTCAATAGCGACTGTGTTTCAATCATAATTGAAAGCATTCGTTTTCGCTAGTGATTTCAGAGTCGCGTTCGAGTGCGATTTAGGAATCACTTTCAAACACAATTTGTGAATAGCTTTCAACTTTACAGTGAGGTAGGTATGAACGTTCATTCATTTCAATTTTTAGCACAGTTGTAATCAGGGGCGCAAGCAGAGGGGGCATGCCCAAAGTGTTTCTAAAAGTTTAATAAAGTACGGTCCCTCCAACGAACTACTTCAGTGGTTATGCAGTATATACGTACATTTTTTAGATAAAGATTAGGTACGCATAAGTCTTGTTCTAAGCCTAACCTTAAAGGCAGAACGAGTGCGCAAGAGCGCAAGAGCTTGCAACGTACCTCTTTGTGCATGTATAAAAGGTACGATTGATGGGAATTGGGAAAGTTCGTAGCATCGTCCCGTGGAAGAACATTTTTTCAACTGCACTGAAAATTCTATATTAGGAAATTTTTCGCTCTCCTCTCTGAAAATCTCGAACCTTCTACTAAGAATTCCTAGTGCAGAACTGGGTTTTCGCTAACATATGTTCCGCATTGTTAAACCGGAATTTCTGTTCTAGACAAAATTTTGTACCTGTTCCGGCGAAATTTAGTTCTTGCTGCACTTTGTGATATTTTGTTTCGTTTCAGAAATATGTTTATGTACAAATTTACTGTCGCCTTGTGTCCTTCGTTTGTAAACTAATAAGTGCAAATTGAAAATATGCATGCTAAACACATTCCCACCATTCGCTTAAGCCACTGCAAGGACACATCCATTAGCTGCAAATCTGTCATAATCGTCATGGCACAGTTTAAACTCACGGATACTCGTCTCCCAGCGGGACAGCAGACATGGAGTCTGCGTGTATTGATTCGAGAGCATTGGAATAAAGCGATTTATGACGTCCAATGCGTCTAAGCTGATCTATAAACACAACCATGCTGCACTTTTAATTGTAGACAAAAATAATGAAATATAACTGAGCAAAGTTTAAAAGCATGTAACAATAACTACGTGAAACTGCAACGTTAACTGCAGCTTCAGACCGCGCACAAAACAAATTTCAGTTCAAACAGGGTCATATACTTACCTGTGCGTCCAGCAAACATGGCTTACACAAAACGTTTTTGGCGACATGCCATCTATTGACATTCATCCATTTATCAGCATATCAAAATTATAATGGTGATTCGCTACTGGTGGTGGTGGAGAGGGTAGCTGTGCCCCATTCGGAGAAATTCGCATAACGACGACTTACCCCGTTCCAACACACAAAAACGAAATTTTGCCCCCAGCTGACTATTATTGCTTATTGCTTACTTTGGTCCATATCGCCGCTGGATAAGTCAAAGCGATTCGCACTTTGCTCTTCGCAAGCAATATGAGGGCGGTCTGCAGATAATTGACCACCTGCTGTTTCTCCTGTCCCATCACCGGAATCAAATTCCTACATCAAAAGATTTACAAAGAGTACGCATTCCTATAAAAACGCTCGTAGCGGTCGTTGGCATCTTTGCAGCCACATAACATCTTATACAGTAGGAAAATAAATTTAAAGTAGTTTCTTTAAACCTTATTTTTATCAGTCCCCATCTTCCAGCTTGAGAAGAAACAAGGTGATATACCTATAATGCAATAAGTTTAGTTTATTGTACAATTTATACGTAATTGACAAGCGATTTTTTAAACTTTCCTAAGGCATGTAAATTCTACACTGGTACAGAGTAGCCAGATCTGTATTTGAATAAGTGATAATTTGCTGCAATAACGGTGTGATTCAAGTCAAATGCCTTGAAAAACATTAAGACGTAAAAGCAGATGACCAGTAAAAATGAGCAATTAGTACATGTGCAATAGACTACCCATCTACTCAACTGTACTTACATGCTTCTCACGCAATGCTTGATCAATATTGTGAATACCAACCAACAAGCTATAGTCCATTATTTTAAAGCTCTGGAGGACCTAGAAGAGAAAGTACCACACTTTTCATATACGCAGATTCGTGCAAAAACCAAAAACTATAATCAAGAACAGCATTACATTATCGTAGAATTAATGTAGACGGACTGCTGAAAGAGGCATCAACGTGAGTTCATACAGAAACCAAATTTTGAATGAATAATAGCTGTTTGATTGTTTTGCGCCAGCTGTAATGAATTTTCTAAAGAGTGAGCTTGCATGATTACGAGAAACAACAAAACAAATGACGTTTTTCGGGCAAATCCAAATGCGCTTAAGCTATAATCTTTCAAACCGAAAAATACTTGCCAGACAATCGCGTTCAATCGTTTTAAGCAATGCGTCAAATGTGTCAGGCTCAAGAAATAAACCTTCGGGATGATCTTCAACAAAATCAAGATCTTTTAGCGTTGGCGACGGCTTCAGACGTTCACGCTTCGATGCACGTCGCTTGTATGTTGATCCTGCAGTAAAATGCGGTCGCGGACCGAATTAAGCGATCGCGATCGCTCATATCGGTTACAGTCGCGGTTTAAATTGCGGTTAGAGACGCAGCCAAAATTACAGTTACAGACGCGGTGGAAACCGTGATTGCGACCCCAGTTCAAACCGCGACTACGAACGCAATTAACAGCGGTACTACAATCGGGTTTCAAACCGCGTTTGAGCCGTAATCACTCAATCACTCAAAAACTTAAACGCGGCTACAAAACTGCAAACGCAGTGGACGCAATCGCGGTTTCTGCGCACTTAATTCTGTCCGTGACTGTAGTTGCGGTTGACATACATTGACGGATAATGTATTAAGAGTACACGAAGCGCGGTTGCGTATACTGTGTATGCTGTCGCGGTTTCAAAATACTGTTAGATTTTTTTAAATTTCCAACAGTCGCGTCTACAGACCCGATTGCAGCCGAGATTTAAATCACATAAGAAAAGAGCAATCGCGATCAGAGTCGCAATTAGAAAGCAATCGCGATTTCACTCAATTCCGTAAGCGACTGTACCTGTTTTGCGCCAGAGAGGTCCGCTAACGAATTTTAAAGAGTTCTCAAATTAGGTGAGATTTTTGTGAAACAATAGTCTAAGTTGCTTATTACAAAACCAATTTTATTTAGCAAGTATAATCAATAGGAATGATCAAAATCATATCTAAAATTACTGCAACTGCATTACCTTTCAAATCATATTTGAAATGCATTTTAATCGATGATGGCAGCAGATTATTCATTGCAAGTAATCGAATGTTTTTGCCAAGATTCTAAAAAGTACAAACTGACCAAAAGAAACACGGTTGAAAATACCTGGATTCAAAGGCTCGTATTCATAAAACTGTGTAGCACCTATTACCCAGTTGGTGATAGGTCTTGCAAATTTCGAACCTATAAGTGATTAGGTTCAAAATTCAGCTCGTTTATCACATTTTGTTCTGTCCTACTTCTGTACGGACATTGAGATACGCAATTACTGAATTGTAATCAGTTTGAAAACGTATCGCTAACTGGTGATAGGTACTTACGCATTTGTGAATATGGACCAAACTTAAGTCCTATAAACATGCAGTATACTAGCGGAGGCACAGTTCTGTGTTTTATCGGTCTACCATGGTAGCTAGTTTAGCAACTTTTTTACCATTGCAAAACATAAAATTAGCTAGACTATAATGAACGTTGTTTCCAAATTGTTAATTAAATTTAGCTCAAGAGCAATAATAATATTAATTGTAGCAATTCATATTATTTACATACCTGAAAACAATAGAGGCCAAAGAATTTCGGCAGCAGTGTTCTTGGATTTTGATCCAGGTTCTGAAAACAGAAAAACTTTATTTAAACTACAACTCATCCCATGTTTTATATTTTAATGACTGCTCACGCTGTCAAGTATCATGTCGCAAAAATCTCCAATCCAAAACCGGCTGCGTTATGAAATTCGACTAAAAACCCCTGTAAATACAAAACATTATCCATGTTTAAGAAAGCAGCGTGCCAGTATTGCGTGTAATAGCATGGTGTGTTTTTTCTTGCAGCATCATATATGAAATGAAGGTAAGGGTTGACGAGGTACTAAGAATCAAACACCTATTTTGATTTCTGTAAAGAAATTTCAGATGCTTGTTCAGAATGTAGCTCAACATCTTCGAAATTTTTATATAACGTACCCCCTTTCCCACGTTTTCAAAATCCCAAAATCCTGGCAACGCCAATGCAGACAGTCTCCTGGCAGTGAGTGGGACGTGCCAAAAAATTTATATACCACCGCACAGCTTACCATATAGTATCCAGGAAGTAGCTTTTGTAAGAACTCTGCTTCTTTGTGTTGCACTGTTTTCAAAATAAATTGATCGTCTTTGGTCAGATAGAATATACTACCCGATGCACCTGGATTTGATAGCTCGATTAGCGCTTGTGAGCATAGTGAAGCCTGAAAACACGACACAACACTTAGGGCGACGTTATAACATTGCTTGAAAACTTCAATGTTATCCGGCGTTGTATGCCGTCCTCCGTCACTACTCGCTATCATACGCGATATTACCGCATACAATTCGCGTACAATGCCGCACGGTGACAGACGGAACCTTACATGTGCGATAAGTATAGCGGCACCCTACTATTACAAAGTACAACGGCTAGGACTGTATTATTGACATGTTTTACAAACAAATTTATGCACGGCAAGTGGTCGAATTTTTTAGCGAAGCAGCAATTAAGATAGACGCACGATATATTGAACCAGGGGGAACCGTAAAGTTACCGGTTTTTACAAAAGACCGTCAGGTCATTTAGCGTGGGAAGAAACACACAACCACGCGTGGTTACGGCAACTGTAATTTCTGCGTGAAGTGCACTTATTTCTGACAATACCGCAAATCTATACAGGCGTAATAATGAACAACTTCAACGACAGGAACACACGAGCTTTCTTTTAAAAATCTTTAATATCATCCGACGCCGTCCATCACCGTCCGTCATTGTGTGGTATCGTACGCAAATTCGCAATGTACAATACCGTACGTCGACGGACCGTGAAGGATGGCGCCACACGACAAGCAAAAAGCGCAACCCTTATTCTTACCAAAAACTCATCTGGTTTAATGCCGAATAGATTACGAAAATATTGAAATGCTATCGGAGCATATGTCTTGAAACGAAAGTCGTCGTAACTGTGTGAAGGCGTTTTATCGCTTCCCTCACTGAAACAAACAATAAAGTTACATGCCGCATAGGAAACTCTGTTTCAAGCAGTGCTCACATTACCAGATATATACTCATTTGCAATGTCAGCTTTTGAATCCGAAAAGTACTCAATACTTAATTTCGCTTACTTCCCAAAAACAATGATCTTGTTGCTGAAAATATTAACTACTTTTTGAGTTTAATTTCACATTATGCATCTCTGTTCAATACACATCGTTCAGAGTAAACGCGCTTAATAACCAACAATTTGCACGATACATACTTTGGGCTATGATAAAAGCTGAAGGAGATTTAAAATATTAAATAACTCATATTTCAAAAACGTATACAGCAGAGTGCAACCGGAATCCCGATTCGGATAAGAATTCTGATTCAAAACGAGTTCCGATTCCGATTCCGATTGCACAGTCAATCGGAATCGGAATTCTGCAATTTTAATTTTAATCCTACATGTGTAATACGTTGCATAAAAATTTTGTATCATTTAACTACTAAATTGCTTTTGTTGCGTTAACTTATCAATAATTGATTGTTGTTTAACTTTCTTCAAGCGACGTTTTTCAAAATTGTTGCCAGCCAACAGACGCATTAAATCAATTTGTCGATAAAAATTATCCATACAGTCAAAAATTTTCTAGTTCCGATTCCGGTTCCGATTACCATTTCGGTATAAATTTGCTGTTCCGATTCCAATTCCGGTATAATCCGGTTCCGCTCACAGTCAGTTTGTTCTGCCCAAACCAGAAATCTAATAGGCGATAATTTTAAACTGTAAAGAAATTGTCACACTGTCAACGTATGTAAATATAACGATTTCAGTTATGATCAACTGGCATAAAAGCTAGATAAAAATATAGAACGCGTCACACAATATAGCATGCTGCAATAAAATAACCAAGGTGCAATTGCATTTTTGAAAATACATTGCTAACGGAATTAATAGCTGGTATACCAAAAATTACACCGTGGTGTAAAATTACTACAACATTATTTAAAATATACACAAAAGTGTTACGTTTCTTTCACTTTTCTGCATTCCGTCTTAGAAGTTTTGATTTTGAAAAGACGGTTGAAATCACTGCAGACTTTACTACATTTTTGACACATCTAAATCATTATTTACTTGTCGTCAGAATCGTGAACAAAAAACGAATAATTACGAACCGTTGTGTTCGGTTGAGGAAGCGCGCTTCTAAAAATAATATAAGCATGCCAAATGAACCAAGCTGAAGTATAATAAAATGATGAAAAGAATGTTCCAACGACACAATAACATATGTTCTACCTAAATAACGAACAAAACAAACGCAACCAATACTAAAACACATTACTAATAATAAAATGTCCATATCAAGACATACTGTATAGCACAACAACACTGTAAATGAGGGGTAACAAAACAATAGAAGGTATAAACATGCAAAAAAATCTTTTCAACGTCACGTTTCTTACATACATCTGGTTCGTAGAAGTGATCCGCGATACATAATCTGGTTACTACAGTGCGGTACTGTAATACTACTGAAGATACATAAGCAAGAGGAAGGTAGAAAACAAAAACGATAACACTACTGAGCAACACAAAAGCACTACAAACTCATGAAACCCCAAACCCAGTAAATTGTTGGATGGCCCCGCCATCACAGTTGTGCACCAGAAGCTTAATATCCAAGTAAGGGAATATAACATGTAACGTAGGATTTTTATATCCCGCAATAACGTTAGGACAGGACTAGATTCGGAATCGGTTTTGTATTACCCGCAGCTTCGGTGCCACATTGCCAACAAGGTTTGGCAACACTTGTTTTTGTTGTTGAAATTAAGCTCGAAGAGACTGCTAGCTATATCTGATGGTAACAAAATTCTGTTAATTGATCAAGATGTTATCGACTACACTTTAGATTAGTTTTCTACACATTGTACGATAACAAACTAAGAAAATGTAAGGTGTCATACTCGCCCAATGCTTACATGCAACAAAGTGAATAGTATATGTTGATGTATATTGCATATTTAACAGCAGCACGCCATGTCGTATACTGTATTTTATAGTAAACGATAAGGAACACAATTTAAAACTACGGTTCTAGCAGCAGGGATGGGGGATATCAGTTAAAAACTGAGACCTGACTATCGAGCCCGGTCATGAATAATCTCGGCCCCATTAATTTTTAGTCATCACCGAAAAAACTAAAATTTTCAATACACTCTTTCTAGTGCTTTTTATAGTTGGCATCTGCGGAACCTCGACTTTGGGTTTCCGTTCCAAACCACCAAGACTCAGAAAATCGAGACCTGCCAAATAGTGAGACTCTCATCCCTGTTGAGCAGAAACTAAATTTTTAAAGAAGAAACAAGGATATAAATGATATTTCGCTACAACAAGAACGAAATTCGGAACAGATTGTTTTATGAAGAGTCAGTTTATTAAACTTACGAAGGGAAGTATTGTGATTCAACCACTGTGAAATCTTGAAGCAACAAATCGCGATCTGGTCGATTACGGCCAAGTGAATTTGCGATACCCAACTGAATTGCACCCATAATTGTCGAAGTTGGAACCTACATATATAGTCCAAAAATTTAATTTTGTGACAACAGATGCAGACAAGGACGTAACCAGCAATAGGTTTTAAAGGTTAAACTCTTCTGTCATTTATCTTGTTCAAGAGTTTTAGGAATTATTTCACACCATTAGCTTAAGAATCCCCCTTCAAAATTTATATGGAATGAAAGCCCCTTTCCAAGCCCCTGACTACGCCCGGAAAATTAGTCGCTTTCTGAAGAGTATATAATCCAAAAATTGACATATTTAACTGCAACCAGGCAAAACGAAATGTCAGTCGCGATAACGAAAAATGTGTTTCAAAAAAGAACTAAAGCTACACACAAGTACGAAATATAAACCAAATTTCAGATGGTGGTACAAGAACCCCCTTTCGAAACATTAACCATAAGTATCCTCCGTTCCAAAACAATGATTACGTCCCTAATGATAGCATTCTTACTTTTTTATAAGTAACAACTCCAGTATCGCGATCTACCCGTCTGTGTCGTATTTTTTTCTTTTCGCCCGTAGTTTCTGAACGGTCTGTTGCTGGTCCTAAATCATTAAAAAATAATTCCGCTTATATCCACTCTAGGCTTAAGCTTAGGTTCGAAAAAATTAACCTAACCCTGAGCTTAAAGATAAGCCTGCAGGGAAGAAAGTGTACCAAAGACAATTCGGCAGCACTTTCCCTACATATGCAAACTATGCTCTATCCAGAGCGCTGGAATGCTATTAATTTCACTTGCTGACATTCTAATGCGTCTGATCAGGGAAACTGTTACCTCTCTTGCGCTTGTGTTCGAAAAAACTACTTGAAACGAACAGTTCTCATGAAATTAACGTTTTATTATTGTTAAGGTCTAAGCGTTCGCATCTATAATGATGCAATGTTGTATCCTACCTTATCTGTTCTTTAAAGCGTCGTGTATTAAAATTGGAATCGGCATATTTTCAAAATAAAAATCGGCGTCGGGAAAATGTCGGTGTCTGCACATCCCTTATCATGTGGACCCAAGTACTGCTGCATAGTTGCGGCTGGGCTGCTGCACCATTTATCTGTTTCGTAGACAGTTACAATCTTAGCCCGAAAAACTAAGAAATGAAAACTTGAAAAACGTCAACCATTTACGGGAGTCGTTAATAAGCATCAGCACCGCGTTATAATCATAACGAAGAAAAAGCGTAATACTCAAAAGATTAATACACGAGTTGCAAAAAGTACAGTGTTACCGTCGCTAAAAAATTTTAGGACAGCCAGTACCAAAATCATAAAAGTAGTAATTGTACACTAAATGGTATATCAACAGTATTAACGAACCTGGCGTTGTCGGGCTTCGCAGAGAATCCCTTTTTGCCACCGACGTTCCGGGTACAGTGTCATCAATGGACAATTCAACATCGCGCACCTGAAACAATTTACTTTACTAAAACCTGTATCCACCCTACTGCCAGGGTTCGACCGGAACCTACATGCAAACCGGACCAGAACCATAAGTTTTACGAACATTTAATTAACGTTCCCTAAGTTTACTGATTGGAGTCACTTTTATACAAAATACAAAGGCTTTTATAACGAAATCTTATTAACACATAGTGAACTGACAAAAACATAATCATGCCCAACAGTATTCTGTAATAACATAAGTGCCAAGGAAAAGCAACTATTTACAGAAAGAGGCTGAAAAACTAATATTTGCGGTTCTGTAGTGTAATCTAGATACACAACCAGAACCTACTGATTCTGACCCAGATTCTGCCGAAGTCGTAGATAGACCTCCGGTGTGAAGTCTGGCTAACATAGCCTGTCAAAGTGTTAATGTTTTAATTTTATGCTATGCTTTTATTTTACTCTCTAATTTAGCACTTTTAACTATGCTCAGGGTTATTATCATTTTTAGGTTTGGACAAATTGTGGTCATTTATGAAATATAATGGACATTTTTATCAATGACCAATCAAAATAACCGGTGGTTTTATCTATTGCAAATTTCGCGTAAAAATTAGGCTTCTTAGGCAACAAAATATGCGTATAAGCTGTACATATATATTGCAGATATGACGCGTTGTGTATACAGAAATGACAGCCTCCAAACTGAAAATATGAGTGTCAGTCTAGGTAGGAACCAAGGACATCAGACCTTTCTACCAAGCAGCTGGAAAAGCGGGCTAGAGCGTGGATCAAACTCTCAGCCTATGGATCCTTAAGCGAGCACCCTACCACTGCGCCACGCAGCCCGCGTGTCCAACTACCATTTTCGTCGACTATATTTGTCGACCGTATACTGCCAGCTAGCATACATACAGTGCACTGCACTATATTGCATGTGCACATAACGGACAAGCATGTCTCACATGCTCACATGCCCTTATTTTCAACAAGGTCGTGTTTTGACCGTTCATCCTATTTGCGACAGAATACCGTGCTTATACTGCGGCAATTTGCCATTGCGCTCACGGCGTAGCCCCCATGTCAGTCTAGGTAGGAACCGGGACATCAGACCTTTTAACTAGGCAGCTGGGAAAGCGGGCTAGAGTGGGGATCGAACTCTCAGCCTATGCATCTTTAAGCGACCACTCTACCACTGTGCCACGCAGCCCGCCTGCCCAACTACCATTTTCGTCGACTATATTTGTCGACCGTATGCTGCCAGCTACACAAACAGTGCACTGCACTATATTGCATGTGCACATAACGGACAAGCATGTCTCACATGCTTACAATGAGTCTAGTTTTTCGCTCGAGTTTTCTTCATGTTGTGCTCATGTAGCGCACGGTTATTGCAATTCCTATTTCGGTAAAAATATAACTCCTGTTCTTGTTCCTGCTTCCTATGGAAACAATGGTTCCCAATAGAACCCGGCCGGATATACCTTTTACAGGCTCACGTAAAGATTATGGATGGAACGTTTTTTCTGTGGGACTAGATAAGAGTAAGCTTAAGCTTTAAGCTAACTTTTTTGCTTGGCTTATGCTTAGGCTTAGAAATATCCTTATTCTTACGCGTACGCTTAGGCATAGGAATAAGCATATAATACTGTTCCGCCTTTGTTCTTTACGTTGACCCTTTTACATGAAAGTGCACAACCGGAAAAATACAACTTTTCACATTACCAGTCTAGTACGGCATAACCTGTACAGCAAAAATGAGTCCCAAGTCGTGCTAAGTTGAATCGTGTTGCCTTACACAACTACTTATTTGTCAAACAACTAAAGAAATCTACTGACTAATTAACGTACCGACAAAGGTGGTGGCTTGAACTTGACCAATTTATCGTGATTGGAATTATCCGACGCCATCTCCACTTCCATATAGTTCACTGAAAACTAGGTTGACTATCCCGGTCGACACTCATTCAGGCACCTTCGTAGCAGATGTCAACTATTTATAAAACATTTATAGTCTAAAAAAATCAACTATAACCTGATAGCGCTTACAAAGGCAAGCTACCATTCTCAGTTACCAAAAACTGCAGACGCAATTTTTGTTTCAACAATGCAAGATTGTGTGAAAACAGTCATATTTGCTACCGCAAGTTTGGAAATGAAATTTTTATACATTTTATAAAAATTCTAACCTTCAATGAATTTGTTTGTAGGCTAGGGGCAACTTTGAAAACTTAACTCACCAAGATTTTTCAAAAGCTCAAAAAATTAATTGGCAAAAATCAACATTATATACAATTACCACCAGAGAGTTCCCCACACAGTTTCTATGTGTCCCAATAAGCCTTACCCTATTTCTCGCCCCCTCACTCCCCCAGTATTAGAATCACACAGACTTCCAGTCTTAGTTTCTAAGTTTCCCACAGTAAGACAAACATATCTGACAACGTGTCAGTAAGCGTATTCATATCTTGCAGCCTACATACGGAAAGGCCTCTATAATAAACACAGGGTCCATTCATATAATAAAATTCAAAGAAATTTTGGCTTCTGGCAACTATTTCAGTCCAAATAGTTCTGTTTGAAATTTTAGACTGATTTATAGTTTCCTGGAACATCAGAACGCTCTCAATCGCTGCATAGCGTAGAGTGAAATAAAATGATCACAATGAAAACACACAATTTCATAAAAATTTATTCAGATAAATAGTGCTTTGCATGTAAGACGATCGCGTTTTTTACTCGGCTTGAAATATAGCATGTTTCAACAAATAACATGAGCCGATGTTTGTTACCGGAGCCTGCCCACTGAGAGACCTGGGGACTCTGAGACTTAGGCTTACGTTTAGACTTAGTAGGCAAGCTCCTATAATTAACATGGCCCATATAACACGATACCGTAACCACTATAAAGGAAACTGAACAAATAGCAATGGAAATAAAATAAATAAAACCATTTACATATTCATTGCGTAAAAACACCAATTATATTCTATATGGGTTGCGACTACGCGACTAAGGAAGGCGTTCCCCTAACAAAGGACATCTTCGCTGCCTCCCACTGACCGAAAGTTCAGTATCGACTGCATTTAAAGAATTATACTTTGTTTAGGCGCAAGGTCAACGAAATAATAGAACCTAAAACAAATCACAACAGACTTAGCACAGCGCGCAAGGGTAATTCCAACAAAGCATGCTGAAGTACACTGTGCATTCATTTTGCAGACAAGCTTGGCGGCAAAATGTAAACGGATAGTAAAAATAACGGAAACAGATAGCGATCAAAACAACGGAAACGGATATTGAAGTGTAAAAGTTGCAAAAACATTTTATTTTTCTGCCATTACATTTGAGGCGTGCAAATATTCACCAGTCTTTCAAAATCTTTTAAAGAAACAATCGCGGATGCATAGAAATTTTTGAAGATTATGGATGAATTCCGTAACTCTTTTGCAGCATATCTGTAACCAAAAATTGCGACATATATAAGTACTTGATTTATAACTAATTTTGAACGTAAAAAATAACAGAATTTCCGTTATTTCTATAACAGAAACGGATACCGATTGTTACGGTAAACGGAAACGGATATCTGGTTACACCCTGGTTGGCGCACATTCAGACCAGACAGTAGTTGATATTGTGCCCAGAATTCCTACATTTTCTTGCAATCATAGAAGGACCGCTTCAAACACACAGAGCAATAACAAAAAGTACCATTTTAACAAATACTATTACACCAACAAACCATAAACCACAAAAACAAAATCATGCTAAGCAGAACAAGAATACTCCTTTTTTGTTGATTTAGGTGTTATGCCCGAACAGCAGACATCTTTATTCATACCTGCAACTACGAGGGAAGAACAAAGGTAAGCGCCACCCGTCCTATGGACCAATTTTATCCCTCTTGCCTAAAATTTATTCCTCACTCTGCGAATCTCTCTGCTGTCACCCTAAAAATATTCCTGGTTGCGGGGCAGTATTTCTATTCAAGAATTAGTTTCCAAGCTTCTTTACCTAAATAGCCATGCCGACTTAAATAAACACAAAGTTAACTTCCACAACAACAGCAAAACCAACCAGTGATTTAATCAATTAATCACACCGTCATACTTTTGGCCACGGAACATTTAAACTAAATACGAATGCGCTAGTTTACAGTTCCCCGCACATATCTTAGGTTTAAGCTTAGAAACCTTAAATTTGAAGAAAAAGCACAAGACCGTCCAAGACATCGTGCATGACATTAAGCTTTTGTTAAATATCTAAATTCTAGCTGTCCCGAATTTTTACCATTTATTACGACGTCGCGTAACATTTAAAGTTGCTTACGCGCTGTAGTAGTGTCGCTTAAATGCATACGCGTTTAGCAGTGATGCTTATGCAAGTATGTTTAACAATAATTAAACAAAAGCTATTGCATATAAATACTAATTGCGGCATAGTTTGTCATGAAAATTACTTACCTTATCCATTCTTGAATAATTGCAACCCAAGATTGAGATTGCAACAGAAACGTGCAATTAAGCTCAAATAGCCATGAAACACAAACCACAAAACGTACGGTATAAACAATTATTAGTATAATGAAGCGAGCGAGTTTCAGTTTCAAATGCAATCGATGCTAAGCATGTTTGATGTTCTCATACCGCCATAGTCGATATGCACAGAATCAATCACATAATTCTAAATACGCAGCAATCTCGAACGCGTTTATTACGCTCGCCTTTGATTATGTGAACCAAAAGCGCATGGTTAATAAATGCAATAGTAAAAACCTTGCTCATTTTGCTATTGAACTGAAATATAACACACGTAAGCAAAACCTTCTACATTCATTCAGTGATTATTTTGCTGTACACCATTTTTGAACAGCTTCAGCTACATACCAATTAAATACATATTTTAATAAACTGCCAAACAAAGCAAATTGCAGTTATGGTAGATTTAAAATTTAAGTACGTCCATGATCACATCACACGCATAAGCAGCCAAAGCGTGTAGATTTCAAATTAAATTAGATCAATTTTTCAACGACGTTCTATCACCACAAGTAAGTTAATAATAATATAGCCATGCAATCGAAACTTTAGACAATCCACAAATGCATGCAGACGCAAGCTAACAAGTAGATACTAACAGCTGTGGTGCGAATGTACCCAACATCTACGCGCTTACTTACAATAATTAAGCCCTTAATTATGATCATAACTCACCTTTATGTAAGTAATTTACAAGTCACATCAAATACACGCGATGACGGAACAATACGGTACCGCTTAAATTCTAAGTTGGAAATTTCATGTCTTCTGATCACTACCCCTTTCAAGAATGCGTCACCTCTATTTTTCAACAGCATATACATTACAACAAACAATATAAACGAAATTAATAATAATAATAATATGCTAATACAGCAGCTTTACTCTAACAAATCTTTAATTTCTTTATGAATATAGCACAAGAAATCAATGTATGACGGGCTTACACCGCGACCCGAACCAGAGCCTTGATCTTCAACAAGAAAATGTTTGAACCACGGTTCCAACTTGTCATTTTGCCGAATAATGTATAGCTAAAATATGTTAGATACATTATAACTTGCACATTTATCCATTTCATAGAAATCTTAGACACTCAATGAAGCAATACGAAGTTATCTCTACAGTGATGGAACATTGTTACAGCTAGGCAATAAATAGACTTCAGTCAAAAATTAAACATTATATTTGTAAATGGTACATGCAATTTCAAAACAAATATATTATGCAATATTAACAATGAATATTTCAAAACTATTTCTGTTTAACAAACAAAGTTGAAAAGGTTACCTTCATGCAAAATGGTCGCCCGTTTTGCAACTTTTCGACTAACTTCCGCACATGGTCAGAATTGCTGTTTTTCAAGTCCGGGAGCTCGTGCTAAAATGCAATACATTGAAAGATCTTACCAGTCGAACCTACCAGTTAAACATTAAAAATATTGTAGTTGCTACAATATTGGTTCGAAATAAATGCTTTTCATCTCGATCAGTATAGTTAATAAGTTAGTAGACTAAAATATTTGATGAGTGATGAAAACTAAGAAGAACCCGCGCCAACTCCGCCCTTCGACTACTTTGTATAGAAGGTAAACAATAAGGGTTGCGCTATACTTTAGTTGATGTAAGGCGATGTCCGGCGCCGTCCGTCACCCGCACGACGGCGCGGTACGAAGGACGGACGGTGACGGACGGCGCGGTACGAAGGACGGACGGTGACGGACGGCGCGGTACGAAGGACGGACGGTGACGCACGGCGCCGTACGGGTGACGCACGGCGCCGGACGTCAAGTATAGCGCAACTCTAATTCGGTATTGAAATTATGCAATGTTGAAGTTCCTGTTACTGTTCCAACAATTAGCTAGCTATTCCTTTATCGGTAAGATTAAGCTCCAGTTAGAACCCTAAATCTTACTAATTAGACGTTATGTTACACGGTCTTTTATTTAAGTTTTATAACTGTACCTATTAAGTCATCAATATTTTAGCAGTTTTTCGTTTTTCGCAAAAAAACTAATTCAAAATGTCTTCATACGCCGATACGTAACTTGCGTACAAACAAAACAATAACAATAAGACATACATAAGATTAACTTATAGCACTTTTTCAAGCGTTTTCATAAACTTACGAGGTTTTAAACAATTGTTGCACTGAATTTTTCACGCCAAAGCCTAATGCTAGGGGCGAAACTGCTCACTTACACTATCAACGTCAACCTGAGCAACTGACGGCACGCCGAACACATCTTTAATCCACTGGCCGTTAACGTTAGAACCAAGCCAGATAAAGAGCACAAGTCCGTTTTCTGCAACAAAAAGTAGTTATATAAATATTCCCAATAAAGCTCAACACTGTATCGTCGCTCATTGAAATCTTTCTTTCAAACTTATATCAAACAACCGAAATAATTCACAACACAATTCCACAGAAAAAAAACTAACTTTGTTGATAAATAGACTTTTAGGGATGGTGATACTGCTAATATTGCGGAATTTAAGACTGAACTTTACATACCTAATATATACGCTTCTTCATGGCTCAAATTTTCATACGAACACCTTAGAGTTGATGGTAATTGTTGTAGCAATTGGTCTTGGTCACTGCCATTCGAAGAATCGTCATCCATAAACTGTAATACAGTAATTTTCAAATTAAAATCACAACAGTCCAACAATGAACGTCATTATTAAAATAATTAACTACCTCTGCTTTTACAAAACAAAAGCTTGAACCGAACAAAATACCTTAATAAATCCAAATATAAGGGCGGTACTAGTTGTTGTTGTGCATCGTAATCCGTCACTTTCGCACAATCCAGCCTCGTGACGGAAGGTGACTCATGACGTTAAAATTATTAAAAGTATAGGGCCAAATTTCGATGTTATCCGGCACCATCTTTCACCGCCCGTCATCGTTCGTCACTGTACAATATCATACGCGAATCACACAACAACGAAGTGGTTCCGATTCTAATTTCGATCCGATTCCGGTATAAATTTGCTGTTCCAATTCCGATTCCGGCATAAATTTGCTGTTCCAATTCCGATTCCGGTACAATCCAGTTTCGCTTTGCACCCTGCCACCATATACTACGTCGTCAAAAACTCATGCTTTCAAACCTGAACCTACCAAAGACATCAACCGAGGATAAAAGAAATGCACGCTGTCTTGAACCCGCAACGGTGGGATTGCTTGCATCAACCATGCCTTGTCGTCTGTATTCAGCTCTTGTCCTAAATCGACCAACACAGTATACAGTTATAGGTTTCTCAAGCTCTTATAGGAAAACGGTTTAAACTACTTCCTCATCGTTTACTAAACTTTCGGTTGTTTTTGCAAAAAATTTTCAGGTGACATACTAAAAACTGAGCAATACGGATCCTCAATGAAACGGATGTTTAAAAAATACCGCACAAACAATGGACTAAATGTTCTCATTTACTAAATTTCGACACCTTTTAATGAAAACCATTCAAACTCCTATAATAACATCCTTAACAAAATGCTGGTACCATAAAATAAAACATTAACACAACTAAATGGAAAAAACCCTGCACGAATGGTACGTACCTCCAGATATACTATCGTGTTTCAGTATACAATTTGTATAAAGCGGAAGTAGTTTCATGCCGTCCGGTAAAATCAATTGACCAGCAGACGACGGTTGAGAACATTTCGAGCGATATGTCGCAAGAATTTGTGCTGTCCGTGAAATCAAATGTGTGCGCATTTCCTGTGGATTTTTCGTCAGCAGCATTCGTTCACCTTAGCAACATACAAGTCTTATAATTTTAACTGCCAGGATATTTCAAAGAACAGTTACTCAAAATTTTTATCACTATTTTTGTCCAAAATATCTTAAATTACGATCGTCGTTTTTTTCACAGCTCTTCCCTAATTGAAACACATCACGTAGTGTTAAGCGTTTACCCAAAAAACCTTTGGCCAGCTAGGTATGAGTCTTCGCAAAAATATTTCACAGTCCAGTAAAAGTACGTCTGTACAAAATCAAACTTACAATCTTTGGCTAAGAAATTTATAACTGCATCCAAATCGGCGTATCGATAAAGTGTCGGCAAATCTGATGCAATGTTTAAGGCCAAATTGTGAATTCGAAGTCGGCGCTGTCCAGAAACGCTTGTGAACAGCAATGCTGCCTTAAATAAATCTAATAATTACATCATATGACCGTCAAACAACACAGAGATCGTATACACTGAAGATTGGCAAAAATAAAATACTAAATAGGTTTATAACACAGTCATTAAGATTTTATCATGAAATTTTACGTTTAAGAGGTTGTGTAATATACCAAATTGCGTCTAACAATCTTAGGTTTATGTTATTAATATCTATCTAAACAGATGGTAGGATTATGAATATTGCGTAAAATAGGTGTTCAGCAGACCAGTAGGAGTCTCTATTAACTAGGCTGTGTTAATCCTCAGTCAGTGTTTACTGAAAACGACAAACTAAACGTTAGCCCGATGATCGAAACACACCTGGATATAAGCGCCTTCGTTTTCGTCTAGCTTATCATCATGTTTCATTTCGACCGTGCAACATTTGTCACAGTCGACTGCACCAAACTCTACGTCAGTTGTATTTGACATGAAAAAATTGCCATAGAAGCCGGTGGGCCGAATTCCTGAAAATTTATCAAAGTAAAGTATGCATCGCAGAAAATACCTAAATTGCGCACTTGTGATACAGAATATGGATTGCCGAGAAACTTCACGTAAATGTCCAATTCAACTCTGCGTCAACGATACGCATTGAATGCAGCTGTAAAAGAATTGCGAAAAAACTTCATACTCTTAGAATTAATAGATATTTAGACAAAATCAAAACATGATACCGAGATATTGTACCTGTCGATGTACGAACACGCATAATTGCGTCAAACCCAATTGGACGAGCAATATCATGCGCTAAATCTGCAATGAATCGTTTGCCATCTTTATCTGCCTGCAAAATTGCCATTAAATGTGTAAAACAAAAACTCGTTAAATTACAACTTATAATTGCTGTTCTGGTGCTGACAATGTTTTTTCAGTCACAATGCAATCATTTTAAACTAAAACCACTTTTGAAATCTGCGACAAACCTGCGAATGTAAAAATTGGACAATCACTACTCCGGATATTCTACATTAACACCATAAGTGGCGTAATATCGCTCATTAGAAAAACTACACTTGACCTGAGTTAAATACCTATATCTAGCCTTACGTATGTTATAACACTACCTTGAATACCATGGAAAAAATTACCCATTAGTACAACATCGAGTTACCCGATGCTCAACCTTAAATAAAATTATGATGATTTTATACTAAACAGAGCCCTTAATCCAACGGGCCCACATAAACTTTTGCTTCGCGATTAGTACGCATTTTAATTGAACAGCAACTAGGTGCTCATCTGCTGCTTTATTACTTAATATATATATAAAACACTTATTGCAACATTCTATCACGGAATCAAAACATTACGTACTTGAAATGTAAACGTTTTATCCAAGTTTTTCTTTTAAATATCTACACTATTAAATAAATTCATGTTTCGCTTCAGAGTGGACGTATTCCAGCATACAGTCAGTCCCCAACTGTATCTTAAACTTGCCTGAAAATATCCATACTTATATACTTGACCGCCGGTTGACGCACAGAATCTTCCAATGGTAGCGATATCGATGTACGAGTTAGGAAATACAAATATATCAACAGCACAGCCAGCAGCGATACAGCTCTCGGCTTCGCGGTCATAAAATTCCATCGCCGATTTGTTTGGAAGTAAAATTTGCTAAAAACACAAACAGTATTTTTTCAAACTATGCGTAATTGAACTTTAAATTGTGATCAAATAAATATACACTATGGTAACACCAACACCAGAGACAAAAAATTCCTGCCACGCTTTGCAAAAATTGTAACATCAAAAGTTTGGATTCGGTTTCAGATTGGGCAAAATTGAAGGTTCTGAGTCGGACTTCGATTGAAAAAGGCGAATCCAGCAAGGTTCACACCTCTTTGTGTCTTCAAAATTGTTTTGAAACAGCCGCAGTTTATTTTCATTAACCTTCTGCAATTGCGTTTCTGTGCCTTTATCTATTTTCAATGATTTCGGATTTCAATACTTCAAAATTCACATATTTCAACTGCATGCATAAGATGTGGTTGCTAAGTCGGCATTTCAAGCGGCGTACTTTTATTTAAATGAAGAGATTCTTCCAAACCAAGGCTCACGTACACCAATGCAATGGGTTCAGATTAGGAATCGGTGAAATAATGGGATCGGTGCCACAATTAATAAAGTCCTCTGTAAATCAAACTAACCTTTTCTTTATCAGTGCCCAAAATCTTACGATCGTCTCTGTTGGCCAGCTTTCCTGGAGCTTCCATGATTGGCAACGATGAATGGAATATGAACAGTTTGCCGGACCGATCAGCAGACTATAATAAAACTGTTAATTGTGGGAGTGGTAGAAAAATACTCATTTTTTGAAAAATAAAAGCCAAAGAAGTGTCCCGCATAAAACGAGCGTATCAAATAGTTTTGCAGAACGATCATATAGAATTGTTAAAAACTTTTCGTCAAACGAAAGATGAAAACAAATTAAAATCGTCCAATCTGCGTGTTTCGAACGTAACACAGAAAATTTCGTCATAACGATTTTAGGTTATCACATGAAATACTATTTTGATAACTTACATCTTATATTTTTGCTCAAATACTGTTTCATACTAAAAACTCTGAAACCAGTAATATTATATAACAACAAAACATACCTTAAGTGCGTCAACGCCAGCTTGAATAACAGGGCCTAAAACAATTTCTGTTACTCGGCTGTCAGCGTACATTTCTGGAATTTGTTGCAACAAGCTAAAACAATTAATATACAAAAACCAAAGTTAGCCTATTTTTACCAAAATATATGATAGGACACGACGCCATCACAAATAAAAAGTTCGCGATTCTGATTACAATTCAATATTATACTTGTTAATATAAATTATTCGTATAGCCCAAAATTTGTAGTTCCGATTCCGCTTCCGGTATAATCCAGTTCCGCTTGGCACCCTGGAGATCGTAATAGAAAACAATACGTTTTGCGCCGATTGTCCCACACAAAATTATAGTAAGTCTAGCCAAATTCTGAAAATAAGAAAAACTGTGGTGGGAAGCGTACAAGAGCCCCATCTACCTTTAAACCTGTGAGAGATGAACCACTTACTTAGGAGATGATTACAAAAAAATACCTTTCGATAGCTGTTTCGGCTTCAGAAGGCCTGACAAAAAAACCTTCGACCAAAGGCACAAAGACATCTTGAACATCGCCGACAATTAGCATTTGCGGTTGCCCCACAGCACTCTAAAATATTACGATATGTAGAAGCCCTAATTCTAACAATAAAGTTATGCCAATGTCCATACTCCTTTACTTTTGCAATTAATTGAGACTGAAATAAATACTACCTACGATCCTTTCATTAAATTCAACGAATTGGCACTGCTGCATAAGTTGTCGAAACATTAATATCAGCAATTTCAGGGAATGTTTATGTTTACCAAAGCTATCTAATATTACTGATTTCTTAATTTTAAAAATTCCGGTTTTCATAAAGAACTGTTACTATCAACATTTGATTCTTGATTGCAAGAAACAGAAATGCGTTTGTCTCTAAAAGTCAGTGTTCTTTTCGCTTGCAAAAATTGTCAGACGTCCATCCCCACAAGTTCTGTATAGGCATCACATGCGTAAAACCAAAACCACATACCTTTAAATTGTAGAAATGCAGCGTTTGGTCGTAAGTAACAAATCCAACTTCAATCGCAGACTGTTCCATATCATACTCCCTAAAACAATAATCATACACTCATAAATCAAAGACGGCATAAGAGCCATCAGTGAGGGATGAGCCGTCTCGGTCTCGCAAGCCTTAGCATGTACCAGCGCATGGCGTCGGTCTCGGTTTTCATACCCTCGGTAGGTTTCAAGCCGAGACCAAAACTCCAAAACCAAGTTTTTAATTTTTCCATGCTCAACATTCGTGATTAACTAACATCTTCTGTTCATTTTTAGACGAAAAATAAAATTTTACGTAGTTTATTTCCTTAACTTTATTAGTTAAACAACAATTTTAAGCAGATACAAGTAGTAAACTCAAACAACAAACGCCTTGAAACACGAAATCCCATGCCCATGCCTGTGGCGTCCGTCTTGTATTACATTTTCATGAATACGGTATATATCATATTTCATGCCAAAAAATCAGAATATTTCTAAGGTACCTATGGGTTTCCAAATTTTGGGATAGATACATTATGTCATAAACTTTCGATTTAAATGTACTACAAAATAGTGATAAAAGCTATTCTTTAAAAATATCGAAACAAGGCATTTGACTAAAGTCCAGACACCAGTTTGTGATAAATTTCGAACTCGAGTCATGCTAAACCAGATTTTCTTTTCGATAGCAACAAACTTTGTAACACACAAGAACTTAGTGACTATTGCTATGAATAAAGCTTATATTATTTTGTATTTTAAACAATATCAGCGGTTTCAGATAAGAAAACTTATTATCGTCATGCAACATTTATAACAACTACTTACCGTGGTAAGTCGGCTAGTAACTCTTTGATATTTCGACAAAACAATGACACTAATCCTGACCGAACAGAATTGTACGAGACGTCCAACATGAATATGAACGCAGGAGGTTTAGGAAATATGCTATTCTAAATTGAATGTAATATGAAAATACACCATTATTCACAGAGCACCTAGTAACTATGTACCGTTAATGTCAAGCTACCCTGATTACACATCCCAAACTGCCTGCATTGCGCTAAATCGTCGTTAATCGTAACTTTACACATATAATCCTACTAGAACTAAACGGCTCCTTCTTTCGCTAGCACTTAGTTTTTACGCGTATATTAGATGGTGGCTGGTACAATATAAATACTTTACCTGAAAGCAATACAGAAAAATATTACACATTAAATGTACAATTCAATGACAAATAAATTGTACAGCGTTTTATTTCGAACATACTTTGCAATACTCTTTTGTGGCAATCAATTCGTATGAGCCACAAAAAAGCTCTGGCCGATGGGACAGGTCGACTCGACGGCCAGTGTGATCCAAATGCGCAAAGTAATTA
This sequence comes from Enoplolaimus lenunculus, assembly GCA_030248215.1. Taxonomy (NCBI): domain Eukaryota; kingdom Metazoa; phylum Nematoda; class Enoplea; order Enoplida; family Thoracostomopsidae; genus Enoplolaimus; species Enoplolaimus lenunculus. The sequence goes on along the minus strand of JASANG010003808.1, from coordinate 109,376 downwards.
TCCGGTACTAAAAACGAAACCACACACTCAAATACAATTTTTGGACTAATAACAAAATTTTATGTACATCTTCGTACTTTAAAACAATAAGCAAACGCCACTAAATCTCCTACTTAGCATCAAAAGGCTTCTCATAACCAGAAAATATTTATTTCAAGTTTTTCCTGTTTTTTGTTCTACACTTACACCAATTTCGCGTTTGCTCAAAGGCCAGCAAAAACATACCTAGCGTAAAAACAACCACAAAAACTTTAAATTAACAATTACTATACATATGCGAGCTGTAAAAGTTATGTTATTAAACAGCTTAGAGAAAGCCCGTTCGCGTCATGCTAGATAAATATGACAACAAAACCAAAAAACGTTTACCTTCACTGCTTGCGCGGCAAAAAGGACATTTAAATCGGCGACCACCATCGAAAAATTCCATAAACGGACATATATACGCTTTACAACGGTGACATCGTACGGGACCCATGTCACCAAGGTCTACTATTGGAATTCCTTGCTCATTTGGATGCGGATGAGCTAATGGTGAAATCGCAAGAGCCATTGGAATAGATGTTTGCTTCACAATGTCTGCTGATTGCGGAATAGAGTATAGAGTCGACCGAATATAACGCGGCGCACAGTTGCCCTAAAACACACGTTTAATGATGCCCATGGCTGTTTAAACCGTACGAAAAACTACTGTTAACCAACAAACATTAACAATTTTTAAACTGATATCATAAACTAGAGTATTGGTCTTTAATAATATTTTAGTGAATCGAGATATCTAACAGTTGCTTACGCAAACGAGACTGTCTATTCTACCGCAACCACCAAAATGCAGGTTGCTGCCCATCATTTACACGGTAATTTCAGTGTTACGCACCTGATCTTCACAGTAAAATTCAGTCGTTACTAGGGGTGGTGCTTCAGCACGTGGAAAACCAGTGCAAAACCGGCCACTGCGTGAATTGATATCATCTTCCATCACTTGAACCTGGTAATTGTATACGTAATAGTCACAACAAATGTCCGTGTTAGATTCTACTACATCGCAGGTTATCGGCTGCCCATGTTAGATTCTGAGATAAATAATAATTTGCACCTCAACATTCGTGTTTTACACATTGGACCCTTGCTAGGTACGCACCTAGTATTATTTTAAATATTAAATGTTCATTGTCACCGCTCTCGGGCGGTGACTCTTGTTTTCGCTTGCGGCAGTTTTCAAAGAAATGTGTGTTGTAGATAGGGTAGAACGACGTTTACTGATAATTTTCAATAAACCCTAGTCTGAAATTTTACTCACACATTTCTTTTCCATTAACAGTGTTCATATATTTTGCTTGTAAAGCTGAATACACACATCGTTGGAAACTTTCCACAACTATATACCTATACACAAGATCGAAATTTTTCTACAACCGCTAACGTGCCAGGACTCAAACGGAATATTGTATAAATTTGATTAAAATAATTGTTGTAAAGTTCACTCAGTTACTATGGCCCTGATATATTTTATGTGAACCGATTTAACCACAAGACTAACACAGTTCAGAAACTAAGCAAGCCCAGTGTTATAGTTTAAATTATAATTGAAGAGGTTTGAATATTAAGTTAGCAAAACAAAATGTTGGCATAGGTGCTGCTGCAGCACATTCATGCAGCCAATCTGTAGCTCAACTCCGGGAGCTCATCCCAACGGCACCTTTGCAGTCCAATCGCGAAAATGATTTTGGTATGGTATATATTATATACAAAATTACCAACGGAGATGCGGAAAAAATGGCGAACTTTAGGTAATACGTAGTTTAAATGCTGTCTTCGACAACTTTGTATCTGCAAATTTTTATTAGGCTTGTTTTAATTTCGTTGTAACTAACAAAAAATCTTGTAGTTTCTTGTATAAGACTTAGGGTTGTGCTATACTTTGCTGAGCTGAACATCGGCGCGCCGCCGAACAGCAATTTTTAATAAAGGTTTACATCGCCGCACACCGGCGCCCGGCAAAATTTTTACTGTGACGCGCGCCGCGGCGAGTATAACGCAACCCTTACACCAGTATTTTTAGTTGACGTTATTCTGAGCGACTTATGTTTTTCGTTCCTGTTGTTTATCTACGAAGTGGAGTCGCGGTGGCCAAAAACACAAAATGATTAAAAACCAATACGCATTTTCCGTAACATTTTTAAGTTTATCGTTTTTATCTTCTAGTCAGAACCAAATATAACAGTGCCACAACTTCCACCTAAAAACTTACTGGACTTGGCATTGCGTTTGGATCAAGACGCCTCTGCTGTGGTACCTGTTGCCCTTGCGGAGCAAAGCCTGATGGAGCTCCCGGAAATGCACCGCATTGCATACCTGGCTGACCACCGCCAGGCATCATTGGCGCCGCTGCTACATGCTGACCGTACTGCTGTCCGGGTGGAACTCCAGATGCTGTTTGTTGCGGTAGGTGTTGAGAACCTTGAAAGCCAGTACCCGGGACAGCAGGCATAGGCGGCATCTGTGGCATTTGTTGTCTCTGACCATGTCCATGCCCGAATCCAGGCCCGCCTGACATGACAGAACCAGGACCCATACCCGGATATTGTCCTTGTGGTCGCATCGACATCGGTGTTGATGGCATTGGTGGTGGGGGCATACCAACACCGGCTGCTAGCGTGGGACGAGACGGTGGAAACACTCCTCCGGGACCAACGCTGCTAGACGTAGAACTAGGAGGCCGCGAAAATGTCTGTTGTTGTTGATATTGGGCGTTGCTACTAACTGGCATAGGTGGAGGTCCACTGACGTTGGATACAGGTACAGGAACACGTGGACCACCTGGATATGCTGGAGGGCCAAAACGCGTTGGCGGCGGAAAACCTTGTTGTTGATGAGGCGACTGTGCTGTACTAGGCGTTGTTAGCGACGCTGAATCTAAAAAAAGAACTAAAACAATTCATTTGTGCTGTGTGGCGATTATTACATACGTAATATATACTTACAGTTTCTTTACTATAAGGCCGGGCCGGGCGAACCAGCTATTTTACCAATCCCAAACACGAGCCTTGCACAGCTTTGCCAAATCCGATTCCAAATTTAAAATTTCAGTTGAAAAATCTTTTGATACAGATAAAACTAAACAATACTACCAATCGCTTAATGTGTTGAGAAGTATTGTTAAAATATTAAAGCGAAAAGTGTAGCTTTTTAACTGCCAGATCAGCAAACAAATTATGCTAGATAAAAATTGCAATTTTGACAAAACTGTTGAAAATATACGAGTCTTTTGAATATTAATTAAAGACCCAAGTGTATGAATACCTAAACATTTTTCAAAAAACTCAGTCTGTTTCAACTGAATTCCAATCTCCAAAACGCATAATCCTATAAGGAACGGTTTGCTAGCATCTGTTGCCACTATAGTATAAGGATAATTTTTAATCTACATAAACAATGACCCTGACAACAAATCTATATTCAAGAAAAGATTTCACAGCGCTGTACAACGCATTTATTACATTTAACTTCCACAAGACTCAATCGATTATGGCAACAAATTGGTATATGATCTAAAATATAGAATCCAACCGTTATCTGACATAATAAATGTGTATGACATGTCTCAATTGCATTTATGTTAAACAGAAATTTGCAACAACAAAATTCAATGTCTAATGTTAATGTAAAACGAAGATTTCATCCAACAAGGTTCAAATCAACAAGAAAAGCATCTGAAACACTGCGCATTTTCTGTTTGTTTTGATTCCATGCCTTGTTCGTTTACCAAAACGCACCTCCTGGTCCGTTGTACATCTGTCCAGATGAAAGCTGCATCTGCTTCTGATTTTGTTGTATCTGGTTTTGGTTTTGTTGCTCGTACTGATGTGGTTGACCGGCTGCTGATAGTTGTTGTGTTATACCTTTTTGTGATTGATCCATCCCATACCCCATGTGATTGCTAGCAGGCGGACCATTTACAACACACTTTTCATTCGGCTGTTGTGAGTACTGCTGCGGTCCAACAGTAGGCTCCGGTTGTGATCCTCTACGATTATCTAATGTTTGCTGTTGTATATGCTCAGCTTGCTTTTGGCGTTGTTCTTGTTGTTGCTGTTGTACAGCTGATGACATTGGTGGCGGTAGATGTGACGGATTAGTCTGCTGCTGCTGCTGTCCTTGCTGCATCCCTTGGTTTGTATTAATATTATCTTTCATGCCAGATCCTTGTGTAATAGCAATTTGCGACATTCCATATGCCAGATGTTGCTGTTGATGCAATCCGTGGGAAGGAGGCGGTTGTCTGAACCCACCATATTGCGGCAACTGACCGAAATTCGTTTGGCCAGAACTAGGAGGAGGCGGAATCATAGATCCCGTTTTAGTGGCACGCATTCCTCCACTCGCAGCATATCCACCAGCCGAATTGGAATACTGAGCTTGCTGCTAAATATACATAAGAAATAAGATTGATAAAAATGCTTGCTGCTCTACTAAAACCGTCTTTGCGAATGTTTATACAGTCCCGATATTACATTATCGCAGTTGTGCTATAACGGTTTTAAACACAAAAATATAACTAAATCATAAAAGCCTACAATATTACCAAACTATTTTTTCTAACACATACATATACGTATACAAGTTTTTCACTACATATCCGGTATTTTGTAGTACTATACGGTTCCGAAAAAACTCCAGTATTATACTTACTTTCCGGTTCTGTTTCCCGTATTTTGTAATTCCAGTTGCACCCTGAACTGAACAAGCCAAAGCATCCATATGATTAGTCGGTGGGCCAGTATTCTTGCCTCCCACTTTGATTAGTCGGAGCGGGAAGGTGATCCCTCATATTCAAGGACAGTACAAACCATTTTATGTGAAAATACCGTCTTGCAAAAATGAATTATAAATGGTTATGCGTAGATGAATGCTGCAGATATAAAATTATCTCGTCGACACGGTTCAAAAAATGCTCGTCTATTAAATACATACGCCGTTACTGATTTGTTTCTTACATTTGAATAATCTCCAAGTCCATTTACAACGCCATTGTAAGATTCTGCCGTGACTGCTTCAGCTAAAAGAAACACATTTCAAAACACAATAAAGACAAGTAAATAAGATCAAAACTGCTATCTAACAATCAATATAGTTCACGAAGACAAGATTCTAAAACAGATGGGCGTTCATTTGACTGAACATTTCTCCATCAACAAAGTACAAATACTAAATAAATAAAAACTATATAATCCTCAAAACAAACTGTTCAATTGGACTGTTAGCATGTGAGACATGTTTGTCTTAGTTTTCAGTGCATATTCAATACATGCAAAGCACTGTATGTGCGGGTTGCGTGGCGTAGTGGTAGAGCGCTTGCTTAAGGATCCGTAGGACACTGGTTCGGAACCACTTAGTATATGCCTGATTTTCCAGCTGCATAATAAAAAGATCATAAGCTCTTGGTAGTACCCACCTAGACTAGACTGATGTGTGTTACGACGGGAGCACTAATTGCCGCTCGTTCACATGGGTAGAAAGGTCAAGGGTGACGACCTTGGTGAAGATTACGGCATATAAGATTTCGCGGCACGTACGCTGCCGGCTAGCATACAATGTACTGTGCATCTATGTTTCAGATATTTCTTACCAACCATGGAAAAAAACTAGGCATTTTAATATCACTTTCCCCGTTTTCCAACCAAAACCTATGCTTCAGATATTTCTTATCAACCAAGGAAAAATCTAGGCATTAAAATTTTCCACTTTTCCCGTTTTCCAACCAAAACCTATGCCTTACGGTTGAATTTTCTTTTTTTCCGTTTTCCGACCCGTACCACGCATCCCAATGTTCCAGCCAAACTAAAAAGTGTTCCTCAGTGGAGGAAGAGAAACCTTACGTTTAACTTTTCCAGTTTTCCGAACCTCGCCTGTACCTAACTTTTCCTACCAAACATGGGAGAATAAGGCGTTTGAATTTTCCAGTTTTCCCAGCCACACTTAATATGCTTTTTAATTTTCCTATCAAACAACGTAAAATTTGGCCGTCATACAGGAGTGGCTATGCTGCACTCCTGGTCATAAGTTTTCCACTGTGGAGAACTGAAAGCCCCTGTGCTATACATTGGTCTAAGTTTGGAACTCAATTATTGAGCGAAGCGAAACTCCGAGCGAAGCTCTGAGTGTCGCGAAGCGTTTTATGTTTTGTACTTGAGGGTCGAAAGGTGGATGTCCGTCTGTCCGTCCGAAAAGAATCTCAAGAACGGCTGAACCGATTTGGATAAACTTTTTTTGTTTGAAAGCCAATTATCCTGGGGTGTTAACCTCGCATTGGGGTTTTAAAATTTTAAGCCGTTTATTAGCTACAGGCTAATTTGCATAATTAATTAAGCCTAAATTAGGACTTTCCACAATATTTCACTAATTATTACAGTTAAAATCAATCTAATTTTGGCATTAAAGGGTTTTTGGGTGCGAGGAATCTGCGTAGACTGTTTACAAACCTCCAAAACGGATAATTGAGCAGTTAGCTAATAGATAATTTGCATATTAGCATAGTTATAAGCCTAAATTAGGACATTTTACAATATTTCACTAATTATTAAGGTTAAAAGCAATATAATTTCAGCACTAAAGGGTTTTTAGGTGCATGGAATTTGAATAAATAGTTGACAAACATACAAAATCGATAATTGAATAGTTAGCTAATAACTAATTTGCATATTAAGTTAATTAACAAGGCAAAACTATGACTTTTTAAATTATTTCAATAATTATTAGGGTTTACTGAAGGTTTTTGGGTGCGAAGAATCTGAATAAATTGTTTACAAACCTCCAACGCCGATAATTGAATAGTTAGCTAATAACTAACTTGCATATTAGCTTAATTGACAAAACAAAATTACGACTTTTTAAATTATATTCCAAAAATTATTAGAGTTGCTGAAGGGTTTTTGGGTGCGAGGAATCTGAGGAAATTGCTTACAAACCTCCAAAATTGCTTACGTGCGTTCGAGCTTCGCTCAATAAATGTAGTCCCACTACGACTGGTTGTATATGCGCTCGTAGAAACTGAGACCGTTACTCCCATCCAAGGTTACGGTTCCAGTGAAAATTCTCTATCCGGATTCCGGAACCGGTTCCACTGGTGCGACCGGATTTCCGGTATAAAACTACCGGATCCCGGATATTTACGGTTATGGAGCCAAATATCACAAAACTATTTTTTACAAGTCAACGTCTTTAACATCTTGCTGCGATTACATTTTTAGGCAAGTCACAAAGTTAAAGCTTTGATAGTTCTTCCGCTAATTTTAACTTATGTAAGCAAGCGAGAGTTAAACGAATTTTAGCATGAAATAACTATAATTTATCAGCAGCAATTATGAACTTCATAACAGACGAAAACGCGAAAAGATTATTTCAACATATACAATATCCTGTTCCGATAAAAAGATTTGATATCCGTAGTCGCGCCCTACCCTCTATGTCCGTCTAGGAAGGAACCGGGAAATTAGACCTTTTAACTAAGCAGCTTAAAACGTGTGCCACGGATTGGTTTAAACTAGCGACCTACGGATGGTTCGGCAAACGCTCTACCACTGCGCTCTGTACCCCACTATTCCAACTGTTTTATCACATAAACTTACATACAGCAGTCGATTGCTGGTACACATTACCAGAAAAATCATGTGGAGGTCGGTTTGAAGATTGGAAATGAGGCGGTGACTGTTGATGCACAACTCCGCCGGCAGGTTGCATCACAAAACTCCTACTAAGTACGACGTCGACTACAGTTATATACGTATATCTTTAATTCAGACAAGTATTAACCTTCCAAGTCAACTACTACACGTGAATATACCCGTTATATATTTATATTTTTTAACAGATGCAGCCACGAATAACACACCTGGTGCCCTAGCTTAGTATCTTTCCGTGCACTTGGTTTTGATATCATTGGATGCATTGAAACAAAAAGCAGACTTAAGCAATGGCTATGGTTTTAAACTAGATTAATTGCTGTGCTGCAGACGTCTTAAGCACTTTTTTAGTTATTAAAAAGCTTTCTGCATCTAAGATTTGCAAATTTAACGTGATTATTCAATGACAGTAACAAAATCGTAACCCTTATGCAGTAACGATCTTTCGTCGTGACACTGCCTGATAGCAATATTAAGTTTATTGTATAATTATGCAACGCTGTTTGCGTTGGCCCATGTTACTTTAGGGGCGAACCATTTTTGCATGTCTATAGAGCAAAGAGCTTGACCTCCAAACTATTTATATGCTTTGGCTTAGGCTTAAACTCAGGTTGAGCATAATAGACTTAGCCTCAACTTGAGCATTAGCTACATACTTATCCTTACGCTGAAGCTTAAGCTTAGGCTACTTGCGACTTGTGAAAGCTAGTTACAGAAATTTTGGGCTTCCACACAAGTTACTTTGCAATCATGTCGTCCATTTTGAGACCTATAACATGCCTAAATTTGTGCTTAGTGTGCAAGGGCTCATAAAAGGTACTTTGGACTTGAACAGTTGACTTCTTGTGTCCTCCCTTTTTAAATTCCTTTTACCAACGTAGCTAGTGGAAAGTACTATTCGGCGGCAAAGTCGCGTTGTTTTACTGCATAAGGTTGCATTGATGAAAGGTCGACTCGTTCCAGCCATGCATAGAGACAAGTAATAACCTTATGCTAATGCTGCACATCGGTAAAAATCACTGCTGCATATGTAGTGCCTTCATATGCAGCAGCAGTAAAAACATGAAAGAACCAAGACGCATGTGTATAATGTTGAGGTTTTGATAAGGCATAAAATAGAAAAACTCGGCAGTTGATTGTGAGGCGGCGTGGCTCAGTGGCTAGCGCGCTGGAATGATAATCTGTCGACCGAGTTCGAAACCTGGGAACGTGCCTCATTTTCAGATGGTAACTCAGAACTAAAAACCGTCGTACCATAGCCTACCCTACTTATCACACGCTTTAAGCACGTTTCTGGCGAGTTTTACGCTATTTTGTACTTAGAAGTTATGTAATGTTGCACTTCATAGTCTGATTTTATAAAATTAATACGTTTTCGCCACAAAAGAAGTGTGGGGTAATTTACCAGTACTTGAAATATAAGTTAGAAAGCAGACCCGCTGAGTATTTAAATACACCTACCTAACCACGAAAGGCATGGGCATTACCGGATCCGCGTACGCCCCCATCATCAGAATTTTTTAGCATAAAATGAAGATCCCGACCTTGCAATTTTCCCCTCAGAAAGGTTTAGTAAAAAATGATAATGTCACTACCTTTCAAATTTTCACCCTCAAAAAATTTTTTGGTGAAAAATTGCGTTTCAAAACATTTACCAGCTCTCCCTTTGTTCGAAATTTTTGGATCCGCCGCCGAAAGCGGGGCACCACTAAATGTAACACGGTCTGTTTGTACGATTTAGAGCAAGTATACTTCAATGTGGTTCTTTCGAGGGAAGGGTTGCATTCCCTAGAATATCTGTTGCAGTGGTTTAAATCAGACAGAGACAAACCAAATCAACTCAATTCGAAGTGAACAACACAAGTATTTATTAGTCAGTAGCAATCTTTTAAACTGATTACCCAGCATCAGGGATAGGCGGTGTCTGTCTCGGCAAGTCTCGGGATTTCGGTGGTTTGCAAACCGAGACCACAGAGATGAAAAAGCGATAAGCAATCATAAAAAATTTTCCCATGGATCGCAGCTTTGGTCCGGAAGTACTTGCCTGGCTTCTCCACAGCTTGAAAATTTCCGCCGGGGGGCGTTTCCTGGGGGGGCAGGAGTTTCCTGGGGGGCAGTTTTCCTGGTGTGCCCCCCAGATGATCTGGGGGGCAGGCTCAAAATTTTGCAAGCCGACTTTTTGGACCATTTTTTTATTCTAGATCGTGTTTCCAACTCAACTGAAGATTACTCACCGCTCAACATGACAAAAATTCCCCGCAAACGCTAATAACAATAATTTTAACTAATATTACTGACAACTGTACCAGAAGCTGAAAGAAGCACAATTATATAAAATATAGATAATCTATAATTGAAACTGCGATTAACATATATTTTATATATTAGTCACAGCTTCAGTTTATCATAAGGCTCAGGCGGGTTGAACTTGTTGCTGCAAGGTACTTTCGAATGCTGTATGCCCTGAAACGGTCTTTATATAATTGTGCTTTTTTCAGTTCATTATTGAATTGTACTAGTTACTACCGGTATTTGTAACGCTATTAAAAAATTATGAGTACTCAGCGTAATATAAATTCACATTTTGCCGAATATCCGCCTCAAAAAAAGTCCAGGTCTTTATGTTTTAACATTGAAAATTTTTGGCTTGGCGGCTGAAAATTCGCATGGGGGGCCTTTCCTGGGGGCGGCAAAATTTTCGCCGGGGGAAAATGAAAATTTCGAAAAGTGCTGGACCCCGCCCGCTGTGGAGAAGCCAGCTTCTTTTGACGCGGACATTCGGCAAAATATGATTTTATATTACGCTGAGTACTCATAATTTTTAATAGCGTTACAAATACCAGTCGTAACTAATACGTACAATTCAATAATGAACTGAAAAAAGCACAATTATATAAAGACCGTTTCAGGGCATACAGCATTCGAAAGTACCTTACAGCAGCAAGTACAACCCGCCTGAGCCTTATGATAAACTGAAGCTGTGACTAATATATAAAATATATATTAATTACAGTTTCAATTATAGATTATCTATATTTTATATAATTGTGCTTCTTTCAACTTCTAGTAAGTTGTCAGTAATATTAGTTAAAATTATTGTTATTAGCGTTTGCGAGAAATTTTTGTCATGTTAAGCGAAGAGTAATCTTCAGTTGAGTTGGAAACACGGTCTAGAATGAAACAAACGGTCCAAAAAGTCGGTTTGCAAAATTTTAAACCTGCCCCCCAGGACCCCACAGATTATATGGGGCCCCCAGGAAAACTTTCCCCCAGCAAAATCAGCTGCCCTCCAGAAAACTCCTCGGGGCCTCCCAGGAAATGCACCCCGGCGGAAATTTTTAAGCTGTGGAGAAGCCAGGGAGATAATCTAAAACCCAGCAGATAAAGTAAATATATACCTATCTCCAGCTAGGGTTATGTCACTAATACGTAATATTGTAACAAAAGAAAATTAAAATGAATTTTTCGGTGACATGTATTTTTCATCTTCCGTTTCCGGTATTTTTTTCAAATTCCGGATCGGTAATATGTAATTCCGGTTGCACCCTGCCTCTTGCGTAAGCGTTTACTTCGGTGTATGGTACCGATTTTATATAGCGCCATGTGTCATTTTGCTTAAGAATCCGAAGAAAAAGTTACGTATATACTGCAGTGCTGTTGTAGCGTTTAATAAAGAAGTTTGCACAGCAGCATTGTTTTGCCATGTGTTTTTATGGTTTCGTCCATGGTGCCGTATGGCCCCAAGTGAAATTCCAGTTCCAGCAAAAATGAATTTCTGTTCCCGCTTCCTGTAAAATGTATATACGTATGTAGTTCCTGATGAAAACCCAATACGTAGTATGCAGGGATGGGCAGTCTCGGTTGAAAAAGCGCGACCGAGCCCAACCTACCGAGACTTTTGGCCTCGGTAAATTTTTAACCGTTACCGAAAATAAGAATAAAATTTTTTAACAAAATTTTGAATATTTATATCTGATCGACAAAAACTTGTGGTTCGGAATCGGTTGTAAAAAAAGCCGTGTTTCAGGTCACAAATCGCAAAACTGAGGTCGGGCACGAAATATATTAACGTTTAAAAGTTATGCGGCTAACATTCCGTTGATATTCGCAAACAAATTATCAACATGGAAGATTCGGATTCGGCAAATTAGCAGTGGATTTCGATTCGTTCAAATTGTAGATTCAGCGCCACCCTGACATAGCGTGACGTTATAAATGCGAATGACCCATTGTTAAACGATGTCTTAAATGTTTTAAACGCGAAAATGCAACTATTTGTGCTTTGTCACAATAAAATCGAAGTGTTTTGGGTTTCGTTTCAAAAATATAATTTTGGGTAACCGGAGGTGAAATTCTGTTCCTCAAATCGCTGTATAACCAGGTTGTGGTGCTCCACAATCGTTCGCTGTCTGTGTTGGTATTCGAAATGCTCAATTACGTCCGGGCCAAAGCTGCAATCTAAAGAAAAATTTGTGATTGCTTATCGCTTTTTCAACTCTTTGGTCTCGGTTTGCAAACCACCGAGACTGAAAAAAGCAAGACCGAAACCAGCCAAATCCCGAGACTTGCCGAGACCGAGACCGCCCATCCTTGGTAGTATGTATGTACGTATATTTTAGATTATCCTGGTGCTGCTTGTATAATTAAGTACCATTGAGCGTTCTACGGTTATTCTAACCCTTTTCCATAGTTTAAATCCATATTTTATTAAAATATCACCATAATGACAACTACTTCAGTAAAACATCGTGATTTTATAGCCGAACCGATGGGTGACAAAGATGTGACTACTGTTGCTGGAATTGGCCCTACCTATGGCAAAAAACTTTCAGATCAAGGATTCGATAAGGTTTGCGAATTTGCTTTCTTAATCTTATTTTGTAATTTAGAGGTAGTACAGGACCAAAAAGCAGCAGTATTATTAAGGTGAGGTTGGTCGAACTTTAATTTTCACTGACAGTCTTCAATTAAAATTTGAAACGGGTTCGCAATCAAAGAAATGCGGTGTGTCCTCCCCGAAAATTATTTCACCCCCATCCGCTTCAAAGTTTCCCAGACCCGGCACGCCCCGGATATTGTACCGTCCCCTACTAATTCATTTTTTGTCAAAATTGTCGTTTACTGCTAGACGGGACATATTATGTTTTGTCATTTTGTCATCGTGGAAACGGACCCAGCTGCGATTCCAGCTGCAGATATCAGTATGTAATTGGAATCATAATTTTTCATCGCTTCTAACTTTCCAACTGGAGGAACTCGGTTACAGTTTCTAGTACTTAAACATAAATTTGTTCTAACAAAAGTTTTGAATGTTTTTCGTACTTCTGTGTCATTCTAGCGTAATAAAATGTTGCATCTGCTCGGAATTTATAATATACAAATTCCACAATATCATGCATACACTAGGTGACTTTTGAGCGTGTAGTGTGATGAACACTGAAGCCAGTGCAAAAAACAACTTGTTTTTGGTTAAAATACAAAATATAAATCAAAATATTAACAATTTTTAACGCAGCGTAAAATTGAACAATGTTTAAAATCATAAGAGCGTTTGCTAACAAATTACTAATATTGAAACAGTGAAATTATTTATATACCTTCATTGTACTGCATACTGAACCCAGAAAGCTTCAATGTGCAGTGCACTGAAGCTTTTTAGGCTTCAGTGTGCAGTACACTACCCCTTCAAAAGTCACCTGGTGTACGCATGATGTTGTGGAACTTACATAAACACGAAAATTAACGCAAAATTTTTTAGCAAAAACACACTAACAAACACAGATACAGGAATATAACACGACCCCACGCCGAAAACGGTGATAAAATATAGAACGCTTTCAGTGTCAAAACTACGCTTCGAGCTTTTTTCAACGAAAATAAGTTGTCAATCGACGGTATATTTAAACTCTGGAATTTTTAAATTGTTTGGCACGATTCCTTAAATGCCATCTTAAATTTACTTCATAGCATCACACAATAAATATTACAATATTACTAAAAACAGCAAAAAAATTTAGTCAAAAATCAACATACATTTGACGTCCGTATTATTGTGAACGTTGAGCAGAAAAAACGGGAACTTGTCTCTCTATGGTCTCGGTTTTAAACCTCCCGAGACATACCGAGACCGAGACCGCACATCCTTGGTATATACCTAAACACAGAATCGAAACCAAGTTCTTCCAGCGGAATTGGCGAAAATTTTCGTGCATTCTGACGCTTTTTCTGTTCAGATTGTCAAGACGTTGGATTAGGAAAAAACCGAGCCAAGGTTTGTGACTAATTAAAATCATGGTCCTAAGTTGCTTTTATAGCTTTTAAAGAAATCGTTCGCCATATATTTAGCCTGTGAATTTTGTGTAAAAATCATTTATGTTGTAGGCCTACGTTTTATTGGGACAGTTTCTTCTATTAAAAATGGAGAAAGAATTATTTGAAGAATGGTTGAAGGAGAATGCCGGAATGAACTCTCATCACGCTCAGTCGTGTTATAATTGCCTCAAAGACTGGTGTGACCAGCATTTGTGAAGAAACCACTACATACCATATTAACTCTGTTGTATAACTGTACAATTGTTGTAATTGACACAGTGTTACCAAACTCATTGTTGTTTTATCATCATTTTTTAATCCAGGTAGTAAGCGTAGGCGATAAACAAGAGTTCAATTGCTTATGTTTAGCCAACCGCGTAGTGTGCCATATACCCCATGAATACGGTTGTCTAGTGATGTTCTTATGCCGATGCCGACACCATTTCACTTCCTGATGCTTGTTTTACTGCATTGCAAATATTGTAAACGTGGAACCTTTAAGTCTAACAAGAAATTTTCGGTAACGTAGTTTCCTAGCATTTCACTTCCTGATGCTTGTTTTACTGCATTGCAAATATTGTAAACGTGGAACCTTTAAGTCTAACAAGAAATTTTCGGTAACGTAGTTTCCTAGCATGCTCTTGGTATCGAGTTCCTGTTGGAACACTGGTGCTTTATAATAATATTACTTTACTGTGTATGCAAACCAATGTTACCTAGTAAATGCATTTGAGTGTATTTTATGCACTGAACACAACAATTATATTTTAAATTTAAGGTATGGTTTTACCAATTCGTAATATACCAGGGTGTAACCGGCAGGGTACAACCGGAATTACAATTTACCGGAACCGGAATTTGAAAATTTTACCGGAACCGGAATGTGAAAAATGCATTTCACCAAAAATTTCATTTTAATCTTATTTTTTTGCTCTATTATTTGTGATATTGTGCAACCGGAATTCCGGTTCCGGCATTTTTTCACCTTCTGGTTCCGGTAAATTTTTACCGGATTTAAAAATTTCGGTGTTATAATTTGGCCGTTTTTAACTTTGCTAATTTTTAAGAATCTCTTTTGAAAGCCACTTGTACTCCGAATATAAGCCATTGGTGGCGGATTTCACTTCAGTCGACGACGAAAATCTAAAATACAACAAATAAAATAGATACCTATGTTCGACTAAGGTTATTTCACAAATAATACAGCGAAAAATAACATTAAAATGAAGTTGTTGGTGAAATGAATTTTTCACTTCCCGGTTCCGGTAAAATTTTCAAATTCCGGTTCCGGTAAATTGTAATTCCGGTTGCACCCTGATTTGTGAAACAACCTTAGTCGAACATAGGTATTTATTTCATTTGTTGTATTTTGCATTTTCATCGTCGACTGAAGTGAAATCCACCATCATTGGCTTATATCCGGAGTACAAGTGGCTTTCCGAAGAGATTCTTAAAAATTAGCAAAGTTAAGAAAACGGCCAAATTATAACACCGGAATTTTTAAATCCGGTAAAAATTTACCGGAACCGGAAGGTGAAAAAATGCCGGGACCGGAATTCCGGTTGCACCCTGGTAACCGGATATCCGTTTCCGGTATAAATAGGTGTCCGTTTCCGTTATAGAAATAACGGAAATTCTGTTATTTGTACGCTGAATATTAGTTATAAATCATGTATATATATATATCCGCAATTTCTCTTTGCAGATATGCTGCAATTGTTTGATATGAAATAAAAATTACAAAATTCATCCAAAATCTTAAAAAATTTGGATGCACCCGCCATTTTAAAAATTTTAGAAAACCCGGTGAATCATTGCACACCTCAATTGTGTTAGCAGGAACATAAACCATCTTTGAAACTTTGGTCAATGTTACTTTTAAGGTCGTAACCGTAGATCAAGCGTATTCCTAAGCCTAAGCATGCGGACGTCCCTTACAGTAACATGAGCCGAAACTTTCATCCTTCAATATCCATTTCTGTTATTTTTATCACTATCCGCTTCCATTATTTGTAATGTTCGTTTACAGCCTGTAATATACACCCATTCATACATTATGTTCCACGTTTTTCTGTGAAATAAAACTATTCGTCGTTGTTTTTGGTATCAATAGGCATATTCCGCAACAAATGAAATCTTTAAGGGTTGCGCTATGCTCGCAGCGCACCGCCGGTGCACAGGGCGATAAAATTTGTTTGTTAACCCAGAGTATACTATGAGCAACTAAATATAAGTAATATATGAGCAACAAAGACACTGTGAGCAGTGTTAACAATTCTAACATATGTGCAGTGCAAAATCTCTTCAAGACATGAGAGCCTCCTCGGAAATATTTTTAAGCAGATTGGATACATATTTGGAACTTTCGATATTAACTAAATTTTTTGCATATTTTAACAAAAATCAGTATTGCGAGTTTTGTTTTAAACTTGGTACATTGTTGAGGGAAGAATTGCCGAAATTTTGTAAAAATTAAACGTAAAAAAACTAAAGACATTACAGATGTTTGCTAAAATTAACAAATTAAACATTTTAAGTAACTACTAATTTTGCCGTACTTCCGGCTCCAGCAAGTTTTGTTTACCTCCGACTCCGGTATTTTAAAACTCCGGTTGCACCCATGTTTTCCGATAAAGGTCGGTGTCCGTTTCCATAGAAATTCCGTTTCATGCTGCATATAAATTTATATATAAATAAATCTCGCAATTATTCATTACAGATATGTCGCAATTGTTCGATATGAAAACGGTACAAATCACGTAAATTATCCAAAATCTGTATAAAATTTCGTTGCATCCGGTATTTTTGAGACATCATGGCCGTTTTTTAAAAGAAGTTAATTTTCGGCGTCCCCATTTTACAGTTGTTTTTAGCTGGCTGGGAAGCACTTTGTTGAACAAGAGAGGGGGTCCACATTTTGAGTCCCAATCAATAGTGCATAAATGTCAATTAACCCTAATTGTAGCACATAAATGACTCCAGAACCGAATTATACCAGTCGTAGTGGTACTACATTTATTGAGCGAAGCTCGAACACACGTAAGCAATTAAGGTAATATGCAAATTAGTTATTAGCTAACTATTCATTTATCGGTTTTGGAGGTTTGTAAGCAATTTCCTCAGATTCCTCGCACCCAAAACCCCTTCAGCCACCCTATAATTTTTGGAATAATTTAAAAAGTCCTAATTTTGTCTTGTCAATTAAGCTTATATGCAAATTAACTATTAGCTAACTATTCAATTATCGCTTTTGGAGGTTTGTAAACAATTTATTCAGATTCCTCGCACCCAGAAAACTTCAGTGAACCCTAAAAATTATTGAAATAATTTAAAAAGTCATAGTTTTGCCTTGTTAATTAACTTAATATGCAAATTAGTTATTAGCTAACTATTCAATTATCGATTTTGTATGTTTGTAAACTATTTATTCAAATTCCATGCACCTAAAAACCCTTTAGTGCTGAAATTATATTGCTTTTAACCTTAATAATTAGTGAAATATTGTAAAAAGTCCTAATTTAGGCTTATAACCTATACTGATATGCAAATTATCTATTAGCTAACTGCTCAATCATCGGTTTTGGAGGTTTGTAAACAGTCTACGCAGATTCCTTGCACCCAAAAACCCTTTAATGCTAAAATTAGATTGCTTCTAACTGTAATAATTAGTGAAATATTATGGAAAGTCCTAATTTAGGCTTAATTAATTATGCAAATTAGCCTGTAGCTACTAAACGGCTTGTAATTTTAAAACTCCCATGCAAGGTTAACACCCCAGGATAATTGGCTTTTAAGCAAAAAAAGTTTATCAAAATCGGTTCAGCCGTTCCTGAGATTCTTTTCGTACGGACAGACGGACGGACGGACATCCACCTTTCGACCCCCAAGTACAAAACATAAAACGCTTCGCGACACTCAGAGCTTCGCTCGGAGTTTCGCTTCGCTCAATAATTGAGTTCCAAACTTAGACCAATGTATAGCACAGGGGCTTTCAGTTCTCCACAGTGGAAAACTTATGACCAGGAGTGCAGCATAGCCACTCCTGTATGACGGCCAAATTTTACGTTGTTTGATAGGAAAATTAAAAAGCATATTAAGTGTGGCTGGGAAAACTGGAAAATTCAAACGCCTTATTCCCATGTTTGGTAGGAAAAGTTAGGTACAGGCGAGGTTCGGAAAACTGGAAAAGTTAAACGTAAGGGTTTCTCTAAGTCTGGTTGAGAAGGAACACTTTTGTAGGTTTGGCTGGAACATTGGGATGCGTGGTACGGGTCGGAAAACGGAAAAAGTGGAAAATTCAACCGTAAGGCATAGGTTTTGGTTGGAAAACGGGAAAAGTGGAAAATTTTAATGCCTAGATTTTTCCTTGGTTGATAAGAAATATCTGAAGCATAGGTTTTGGTTGGAAAACGGGGAAAGTGATATTAAAATGCCTAGTTTTTTTCCATGGTTGGTAAGAAATATCTGAAGCATAGATTTTGGTTGGAAAACCTGAAAAGTGGTATTAAAATGCCTAGTTTTTTCATTGGTTGGTAAGAAATATCTGAAGCATAGGTTTTGGTTGGAAAACCTGAAAAGTGGTATTAAAATGCCTAGTTTTTTTCTTGGTTGGTAAGAAATATATGAAGCATAGGATTTGGTTGGAAAACGGGAAAAGGGGAAAATTTTAATGCCTAGATTAACCCTGGGTTGATAAGAAATATCTGAAGTATAGATTTTGGTTGGAAAACGGGAAAATTTAAAGGCTTTAATTTATCCTGGATGGTAGGCAAAGTCTAAAGCACAGGTTTTGTTTGGAAAACGGGACCAAGGAAGAATCTAAGCTTATAAAATTTCCACTTTTCCCGTATTCCAAACAAACTTTACACTACAGATTTTCCATACCGAACCAGGGAACATCAGATTTATGAATTTTCCACATTTCCTCATGAGGAAAAGTAGGTTTTGCTGCCGCAAAACCTATGTCTGTGATTTTTCCTACCAAACAAGTGGAAATCAGGTCGTCATGCAGGAGTGACTGCGCTGCACTCCTGGTCATAAGTTTCCGCACTGAAAAACTGGAAGCCCCTGTTCTATACAAGGGCCCAAACATTAAAGCGTGCTTAAGTTTTTAAAGTAACATTCCAAAGTATAACCGTGCATTATCGCTCTAGCTTTTGATGTAAAGCAAAAAACGTTTGATTCAACGGATAGTTGCTATACCGGATATATATCAGTAACGAAGGGTGGCGGAGGGCGGGTTGAAAATAAATAACAGTCCGTAACCGAATAATGGGTGGTACCTTCTGGAGACGCCAAATAAATGTCAGTCCGCCCTTTATTCGGGTCACTACAGTAAGCTGGTTAGATTTCTAACGCTGCGCAGGCAAGGCATGGTTCAGCTCGTGAAAATTACAGGTTCTATCAATATTTCGCTATCTTCTTTTCAATAATCTACGTAAGTATATTCGCTTTTTCACCACAAATTTAATATTAAGCAAGAATTTGAACTTGAAATTACGGGATCAAAACGTTTACCATCACAGTTTGATTATTTATAATGAAAATTATCCGGATATGTATTTTTAATGAAATGTGTATCCATATATCCGCCAGATATCCGAAATATTGTTTAAAAAAATTTTGGAAACATTTGCATTGTTTCACCACAAAAGTTGCTGGGAGCTGACGAAAAATTCTGTATTCAACCCTGAGTCAGAATATTGAACTAAATTCTTGATGATTTTTGTGAGTAGATTTTGTTTTTTTCAGTGTATATTGTTTGCAAAATTTAGAACTATTTGACTTTGACCTTTTTCCAATCATAGTTACTGCCAGAAAAGTTTTTATATTTGATGTGATATTGAAAATATTTCTTTTCTTACGCATCTTGTTGGATACTGTCATAAGCTCTACTCTATTGCAGTCCCACAGAAAAACGTTCCGCCCCGGATCTATGGACCTCATTTTGTCATAAAAAATTATGAGGGGACGAATTGCAAGGTACGTAGCTTATCATTTTTTCAAAAAATTTTCTGAGGGGGAAAATTGTCCAGGTAGGGACGTTACCATTTTATCACAAAAAATTCTAACGAGTGGCTTTCACCCGCCCACCCTCCTCTGGATCCGCTAGTGCTTGCTTTCTCACTAGACAATCTACATTATGCTCCGATATATTGAGACTAGAGCAGGTCCAGAAGATTTGGACCAATATTACCTTTAGCAATGTAAACCAAAACATATTGCTAATTTAAGCCTCCTCAGCGTAATAAAATGCAAGTCTAAAACAAAGCTAAAGCCCAAACCCATGCAAAAATTAGTCTAAAATTTAAGCCTACTCTATTGCGGTCTAGTGAGAAAGCGGGCACTAGCGGAGCCGGGTTCGTACACCTCCGTCTGAAATTTTTAGTGATAAAATGGTAAGGTTCCCACCTTACAATTTTCCCACTAAAAATTTTTTTATGAAAAAAAATGATAAGATCCCTTACAACTTTCCCCCTCAGAAATATTTTCGTAAAAAATGATAAGGTTCCTCCTACCTTGCAGATTTCCCCCCTCAGAAAATTTTTTGGTGAAAAATTGCGTTTCAAAACATTGCCAGCCAGCCCCCACCGTCAGAAACTTCTGGATCGGATCTGCCATTGAAAGTGGGGTATCACTAAAAGTATTAATTAACTTGGGCTGATGTTTGTCCGGCCAGTATTGCAGGATATCCAAAAATGAAAAAATATCCAATGCCCATCACTATTGATTATAAGTGCTTGGTGTTCACGTTCGATTGGCCGTAAGGCTGTAACATCTTGTATCGTTTTTGCACTACGCATTGCTTGCAAAATGCAAGGTTTCAACGCGCTGGGACAGAAGTTCGATTGTTTTCCGGAGGCGGACCTCCGGTTGCACCCTGAGACATATAGATACGCGAAATGCATTTGTGCAACAAAGTTTGCACTATAGAGTTAACAATTTTCAATTGATGCTTGAAGAGCCTAATCAAATGATGTTAAGCCTAGTTCGGTCTAACAACCAATGGCTCTTTTTTGTCATGCGTATGCGTTTACTCGACCGGGTTTGCTAAAAATTATTTGAGATTTTAAAAAATTTGCATACTTATCAAGCTTATCGCTATTTTTCGTTTTCCTTTGATATACCCAACTTTAATAGAATTTAAAAAAATTGTTTTTATATCCAAATTCGCAGCCAGAGCTAAAAATGACGACATCGCAAAAATAGCAATAAATCAGACAAGTTTGGACCTAAAACAACTGCGGTTAGCCATCGTTTGTATTTTATCATTGCAGGGTTTGGAATCGTATCCGTATCGACGGCATAATAAAAGCGAAAAGAAATTTCAGTTTCTGACACAGTCCCCATGCGAGAAATTGAAAAAATCGAAAATTTTTCGATTTGGTTCACAGATCGTCTCATTTTGTAGCCAATAATAGGTGTTGAAAACAATTTACCTCTTCTGACCATAAGTAATTTCTTGAGCCCAAGAGCGCTGGATTAAAGAGGGGACTGTTGGCCCGCGCTCAATCGAAAAAACCCAAACAGTTCTTCAACCTAATTCTGAATTTGCTAGCCCACGGCGTAATCCTTTCTCAGCTACAAATGCACACGCTATGATTGGTTACTACCGGAATGCTATACTGCAGAGTGTACCGTGATATATATAAATATATATATGTTTATACATACATACATATACATATATACATACATCTCGTAATTTTTCATTATATATATGCTGCGACTCTTCGAAATGAAATAAAAAGTACGATATTTATATAAAATTTTTAAATTTTTGGTGCATCCGCTATTTTTTCTTTATAATTTTAAAAACCGCGGTGAACATTTGCAGGCCTCAATTGTGTTAGCAGGAAAATAAAACATCTTTGAAACTTTTGTACTTCAACATCCGTTTCCATTTCCGTTATTTTTACTATTCGATTACACCCAGCTATACTCCGATACGATTAGCTAATGTAAATACTCTTTTCTGATTAGCTAAGTAATCGCTGTCTTCTGGTTACCAGTTTGTTTTGCTAAACAGAATTGAATCAAACTGGATTACTCAATTCCGCTTTGGACTAACCTAATTCGGAATTGAGCTGAATTACGATTTGGGCTACGACATATATTTGCTCGCAAACAAACAATTGCAGCATACCAATTTAGTAATATAGCGAGTGCAATTACTCATGTGATTACAACAAATTATGTATAAAGCGGTAATGAAACAGAAAATCGAAAAAATATTTGGTATATCCGTTTCATTTCGTATATTGAATACAGATAAGTATATATCCCACAAGTAATGCCGGATATTCGAACATAAAATATCGGACCAATGTTACTTTAAGGGGCGTATAACAGTAGATTAAGCGTATTCCTAACCCCAAGCCTAAGCGTTGCAAAAATGTGTTCCTAATCCTAAGCCTAAGACTAAGCCTAAGCAAAAAATGTAATCTAGAATCTAAAGTTACTGTTTTGTAGACCCATCAGAAAGCTGAACGCGCCTTAAAATGGGCCAAATATCGGATGTCAGCCAATCGCAGCTTCTCGTTCATCGTACTGTAATTTTACTCTGAAGTATTTAACAAAAAACACTGAAATTCTGTTTTATATTGCAAAATAAGATTGATTATAAAGTTTCAAAATCATTTAGCTTAATTCCTAAAGTTCAACAATGTGCAGTTTAATCATTTCAAGAGAGCAATTTCAGCATGTTAAACGGTAAAATGAAAACGGTTCAAAGAAAATCGCATTGAATTTCCGGTCCGACCTAAGAAAAGTTGAAAAATGCCCATTCCACGCAACGAAAACTGTAGATTCAAATTTCTAAAACGATTGAAAAAGAAATTACATACAGACTAGCATTTCGTTTAATCCATGCATATGTGTTTCCGTATTGAAACAAACAAAAAATATACTTGTATATACATATACATACATACATATGTACATACATATACATATATATATCAAAGTTGCCAGCTATGCTGTCAGTTAATCTTATAAAATACAGTATTTTTTGTGGCTCACATACATAATCAGTGTCCTGTTTACGTCTTAGACCACTCTTGGCGTCTTAAGTCTTCATACTGGAACACAGCTCGCTGGCGATGACTGTCGCTGATATACTTTCATATATTGATTTGACGTATCAACAAAGCTGACACACCGGTTTGCGCCGTGATGAGAATTTCTTTCACCATAATTTGATGACAATTTTGTACTTTGTTTCTGTACATTATTACCGCTGCTACTACTATCGCTTGACACAAACGCTTTCTTCAGTACTCCGCGGCTGCCAGAAACCGTCGTAACTTGAGGTTTATCCATTTTGCTGTCCAATACAGTCTTAGTTCCAACGTTGTTGTCGTGTCTTCTAGCAAATAATTTCGCGTCATTCTTCAGAAGCCATCCACTGTTTGAGAACAAACACTGATGATTTTGTTCGCCAGGGCTTTCCGGTGCCGATCCCCCAGTGCCAGAATCGTTCGTTGTTGTGGTCAGTTCTTCAAACTGGGCCAACGGAGGTCGATGCTTCGTTGCTGTTAAATGTTTATTTTCCATATCTGATATCAATACAAACGCGCTATCATCAAAATCACTTGTTAAATCACGATCCAACAGCAGTGTGTTCAATGTCGACATTGCTACACTAGATTTATTAGCTATGTCATTTTTAGAAGATTGTGTCTTACTTGTAGCGTCTTGTGTAGAAACACTGTTTTCACTTTGTCCAATTTGAGTAGGCTTCGAGTTTTCGTTCTGGCTTGCTTGAGGAGGCACAGGACACCGTTGAATGCTCAATTCACGTTGTCGATCACTAGTTGTGCTCATTGTCAGCCAGTCATAGTATCGCATCGGTGGACTCTGTTGCTCCAAAAACTTGCCTTGAGACTCAGTCGAATCATGTTTTAAAGACGTTTGCTCAACTGCGATCTGAACGCAAGTTGAACCAATCGGGCGATAATTTGACGTTGAAAATAAGATTTCTTTCGAGATCGGAATTGCTGTTGGTGTTGATATGACGTCAGGCGGTGTACATTCGCCGCCTGAACTGCGGAGTAGAGCGCTTTCACTATTGGCACTGCCTTTCGATGACTCGTGTCGGCTGGAGCTACTTTTGTTGCTCATGGCATCGGCTTTGTCCGACGCTCTGCTATCTGACTGAAGCATCCGGCAGCCTGTAAAATATTTACGATTTAAAAGTTAAAAAATGTTTAACCCCTTCTCACATTGAGTTGCCTATAGGCAACTCAGCGCAGTGTATATACGTTAAATAATGTATATCGCGCCGTGTTTAACAATTGCATCACGTATACATAGTACTAAATCACCACAAGACGTGAAAGCCCCCTCGGGCTCGAGCGTCAAGCTCCTATAGTTCAGAGGTGATGGTATACGCGTCTCACTCCAGTCACTGGAGTTCGAATCCAAAGCATAAAAGTATGTCGCAGGGGAAATAGAAAATATTCATGTGAGAAAGGGTTAAGCGAAAAATTTTCAGTTTACTATCTATAACCCCTTCTCACATTGAGTTGCCTATATGCAACTCAGCGCAGTGTATCTACGTTAAATAATATATATCGCATCGTGTTTAACAATTGCATCACGTATACATAGTACTAAATCACCACAAGACATGAGAGCCCCCTCGGGCTCGAGCGTCAAGCTCCTATAGCTGAGTGGTGATGGTATACGCCTCCCACACCAGTCACTGGAGTTCGAATCCTAGCATAAAAGTATGTGTCAGGGGAAATAGAAAATATTCATGTGAGAAAGGGTTAATTTAGTGTGGCGCTATACACAATAATATTTTTTATAACCACTACGGTCACCGTGTGTCACCGTCCGTCATTGTACGTCACAATCCGCCTGGTTACCGTGCATGATTGTACGCGAATTAATATACTCGCGTACCATACCATGCGGGACGAACTGTAACGCACGGATACGAACAGTGTCGGACGGCGACGGACGGCGCAGCAGACAAGTATAGCGCAACCCTTAATACTGATGTTTCACAAAATATTTGAAACAGCGCGATCTATCTCATACTGTTAAAGAGTTCTGAAATCTTTAACTCTCAAATCAGAAATTTTTGCACCAGGATGACTATACGAAATTTTTTTATCGTTTGGAAAATTTTCCTTGTTCGTTGTTTCCTAAATTCCGTTTCTAATTGTACTCAATAAAGTAAAAACTGTGAAGAAGGTTGATTTACATTGTTCGATATAAATATGAAACAACACCATTAAACACAATCGCTCTCAAAATCAGCTAAATATTTTTTATTAGTTAGATTTGCGTGGAACAGATGCAACAGGCTCTGTTCTATAGGGTTCCACAATTTCACATAGGGCGGCCGGCTAAACAAATTGGCTCATGGGACGGATAGATCGGCCACCGACCGTTCCATCTTCATGTGTGTGCTTTTATCTCGCTCATGGAACTTTGTTTTTGTAAACTACACTGTAAAAACAGTCTACTTAAAATACTATAGTTATATTTTACTAAATTTTTTAAGTATAAGTGTACTAAATATTGAGTAAATCTTTGCTTAAATAATGTAAATAAAGTAAAACTATTGCTGTCATTTCCTGATTAATTAAAAGTAAATGTAAAGCTAAAAATTTTGTGTTTGCTTAAAATTAAGTAAAACTTTGCCAAGCACCATAGTAAGTAAAACGGACACTTAATTCAGCAACAGTTTTAGTTAATTTTAAGTATATTTTTAGAGAGTACCTACCCAACGCAACAAGCAACGCAAGTATCACCAATCCTGCACTTGGAACTGTAACAACGGCAATTTTAAACCATAACTGTTGTGATAAATAAATATCGCGTGGGCCACCTGTTTGCGCGATTATATTTTGCGAATGTGACAACGCGTCAAATCCGTTTGAACGTATGTTCGACTGTTTATTCGCAATGTTGTATACGGAAGATAAGTCATCATTCCAAACTCGCGGTTCGTCTCGTTGAATTAAGTAGCTTGTCGAGTACAGATCGTTGTAAGCTAAAATATAAGTGACGGTGGTTTGCGTCTCGTTTGCACGACATCGGGATCGTAGCCGAGGGGGTTTAGTCCTCGCTGGAAACAGTTTGGCCAAACTAGAAAATTTTCAACCTTGCTTGTGTAGTCATTTTGTTACGCCGCATAGCAAGGTGAGCTTGCTACGAACCTGCCCTACATTTAATGAAAAAGTTTAAGCTTTGACGTAAGCTTATCTAAAAGTTTAGACTTGGGTCAGTCTTTTCTCAACCTAACCCTAGGCATAAATGATCAGGAAAGTGTACAAGAGCCAACGGAAAGTTGGCTAGTATTTTGAAAACATCCAATTCAAGAACACTAGCATAAACTGATTTCAATCATTTTGTTGTCTTGTCTTGGGTGAAAATAAATTTTGGAAGATTCTCTGCTTGAAACGCGACAAGCTGTTAAAATAGCGTTTTATTTGTAACACAGTTCCTTACTGACTAATCAGCACGGACCCGAAGCAAATTATTTTTATGCAAACAAAACAACGTCCAAATATGGTGTTCGAAGAACTAAACTTAATACAAAGGCTTCAAAAACTAAATTACAAAACCTCCACCAGACATGAGACCCCCCTAGCGTTCGAGTCTAAAGCTCTTACAGCTGAGAGGTTATAGTAAACGCCTCTTAAGCGAGAGGTTACGAATCGAATACAGGCTTGAAATAGGATCATATATGAAACGCAAAATATTCATGTGAGAAATTGTTTAATAATTAAAAAAACATACTCAAATCCGTGTTGCCAAACTTCCCACTCGGTTCGTCGCGATATTTGCCACTGCGTCGGTTTGGTTTACCCCGAAAATGGAACCGACGTTTGACGAATTTATTGTTGTTATTTGGTGGATATGCAAATTGACCCGGAAGTTGACGCAAATATTCTGTGTCCGATGAAATGCGAGAAAGCGGCGGACTATAATTGCACATATCGAATCCGCAACAACGAAAGCGTCGTCCGGTTGAAGTATTGGTTGGAAACCAGTCAATACTTGAGCTATCATTTTTGCCAGATATCGAATCTTTGTGATCGTTTCGGGATCTACTTCCGTCTGGTCCTTTAGGCTCCAACTGGGACGTTTGATGTACTTCATGTGTCTCTGGTGTTTTTCCATACGGCAAGCACTGATACACGGTTGATGTCTGTCTGACTGATTCTAAGCATCCTCGTACTGGAATTTTTCGGCTACTAAATCCAGTGCCGGGTGCAATATGATTATTGATGCTTTCTGAGTTTGAACCACGATAATTTGTCCAATGTTCGTTAAATACAAATTGTTTTTGTTGTTGTTGTTGTTGTTGTTGTTGTTGTTGTTGTTGTTGTTGTTGTTGTTGTTGTTGTTGTTGTTGTTGTTGTTGTTGTTGTTGTTGTTGTTGTTGTTGTTGTTGTTGTTGTTGTTGTTGTTGTTGTTGTTGTTGTTGTTGTTGTTGTTGTTGTTGTTGTTGTTGTTGTTGTTGTTGTTGTTGTTGTTGTTGTTGTTGTTGTTGTTGTTGTTGTTGTTGTTGTTGTTGTTGTTGTTGTTGTTGTTGTTGTTGTTGTTGTTGTTGTTGTTGTTGTTGTTGTTGTTGTTGTTGTTGTTGTTGTTGTTGTTGTTGTTGTTGTTGTTGTTGTTGTTGTTGTTGTTGTTGTTGCTGTTCTTGATGATAATGTGGTTGCAGGTCTTCGAAACAACCCAACTGCGATTTACACATGTAACCAGTTTTGGCACAGCTTTGACGATTACAGTAGCACCGTAGGATTTTGTGTGGTTTGAGATTGTCGGCGGACATTATTGAAGCTGCTACGTGGAAGCCCAAATAGAAAATACAATAATAAATATGTTAGTTTGAAAAAATACTGTACAACTAAAGCAAATAGTATATAGTATAGTAATACTGATAAAATATTCGGCAAATAATCTTTAAAAAATATATGTATATATACTTGTATACGTTCTACATATTTAGGCTCTTGTACACTCCCCCCTAAATTTTAAGATTTTTGGCTTCATTTAGGCCATTTAAGCGTGGGGATCAGGCTTAAGCTCAGATTTGAGTTCACATTTAAGCTTGAGCGTGGAAGTGTAAAAGTGCATAAAAGTTTACTACATAAAAGTACACAACAATACAAAAAATGATACGTCATTTATAAATGGTACATAAGAGTGAGCTGAAATCATTTTCAAATTTTTTTACTCAATCAAAACAGTAAAACAAGACGAAAACCATACTAAATTGAAAGTTTTCGAACCAAAGATAATTTCAAACTTTGCAACAAACGTCAATTCAAGTCACGAAAATTTTCAATTGGTTCTATATTGATTTAATATGGGTTCGAGCCGTACCGCATCCGCAGCAAACTATTCGTGAAGCACGCTATGGTACTACTTAACATAGAATTAAATCTTAGCGCTGAGATATAACACTTTGATCGTTGTATTACTCAATTCAGATTCATTTTTAGTCTCAATATGCGTTGAAATCATTTTGAATAATCCTCAAAGAAAGAAATACAGCGAACTGATCCATGACCTTAAAATGTATGTGTTTCGCTATTTTAAATATTTCGTCCGTACACCACCATCAAAAAACGAAATTGAAATCTGATATTTTATACCCATCTCCGACCGCTATCCGTTTCCGGTGATGGTTTTATGTTTTCTGCCCCGTTGGCTGTTTTGCAACAGGTTCGACAAGACTGTTACGAGTAAATTAGCTGCGGTATCATAACTATTATTGTGCTATTCAGTCTTAGAAATCGAATATTTAACTCTTAAATTCAAGGTCGACTCCGGAGTCTGTTATGAAAAGATTTACCGTTAACCCCAAAACTCCCCTCACACTTAAGATTACACTTCAATTTGAACCCGTAGCCAGGCAGTACAAGGTCAAAACGGTTTCTGATACGGGTTTTGTGTATCATTAATCTAAAATACCCATGTGTACAAACTACATGCCTTGAAATAATCTGTTGTATTTGAACTGATGTTGTGTAAATTCAATTATGCTTAATCTAATTGCACAGCTTGAAAATAAAATTTTATTAAAGTTTTATTGCTCGGAGTAATCCACAAACCATGTACGTCACACTCGAACACCAATAGCGGATTAGAGAGTTTTTGAATGAATCTTTATAATGGAGTCGGTTTAAATCTGCAACCAGAAACATAACCACCGTTATTACAAACAGAATTATTTGAATAGATGCATTAAACGAAAGTAAAGGGATACGTTTAGCCGTACATAACCACCGTTATTACAAACAGAATTATTTGAATAGATGCATTGAACGAAAGTAAAGGGATACGTCTAAACGTATACAGATACGTTTTGGTGCGCTTTCAGGTATGTGCAAGGGGGAGCAGTTTTGCCCCTCCAAGGTGATCAGAAGCAAGTTTTAATGAATGTATAATATAAACGGGGCCGTAGCCAAGAGAGGGGCTAAGGCCGGTCAGCCCATCTGAGACAATTTTAGGTCCCTGAAAAACTTTTGGGTTTTCCTAGATTTGCAACCTTGATTGCAAATCACTAAAAACTCTTGAATGCTCCTCCTGAAAAATTTTAACTCCCCTAGCAAGGTGAACTGGCTACGGGCCTGAATATATATGTAGGTATATACAGTCAAAAATATTTCTCAAGAGTGTCACACTATTACCGTATACGCTTAGTTCCAAGCCTCCCTTGCTCTCCCCAATCCAATATGCTAGCACTACTCGTGGATGTGAGCATGTGAGATATGCTTGTCCTTATGCATATGCAATGCATATTATGCACATTGTGTTGCATGCTAGCCGGCAGCATACGAGTCGACATATAGTCGACGAGAAAAGCAGTTGGAGAGGCGGGCTACGTGGCGGAGCGCAGTGATAACAGTGTCTGCCTGACACGCAGAAGGTCGCAAGTTCGAAATAACCCGTATCCCGCTGTTCCATCTGCTTAGTAAAAGGTCTGAATTCCCGGTTCCTTCGTAGACTGACACTGCTATTTACAGTGTTAGACACTTAGAAGAGACAAAAAATATTTATATATACATATTTAAAAATATATATACATTTATATCACGGCTCAACCGGAATTCCTCATCCGGCCGCAATCCCTGCAATAATTCAACTCCTGTTTCTGTTCGTGCATTCAAAGATGCAGGAGCTGGAATTTTTACGGTTTTGTGGTAAATTATTCATAATCATTTAATAATTGGAAACTTTGTCTTTGAAAAACAATTATTAATACGAAGTGAGTGTTTTTGCAATTAGTTCAATTTTGTAAATCAAGCTGCTTGTGATGTATTTTTGTAAAACTTGATGATTCTGAAAAAAGCAACAGTAATTGGGTGATGAAAATTATTTCCAATTCCGGTTCCAGTTCCTGTTCCGGTTCCTGCAAAGAAATTCAGCTCCTGTTCCTGTCCCGGCAACATTTAGCTCCTGTTGGAACCCTGAATATATCTAAATATAATTTATATAAACACAAAAGCTGAGCTATTTTGACTTTACTTGATATTCTAAATTGGCTGACGTTTTGATGCCGTTGGTCAATCATTTGAAGCGAAATTTAGTGTCTCAAATACAAATTATTAAGCTTTATTTAAGCTATATATCACTTTGATCCGCTTATATACATGCAAATTTGTTGTAAAGTTATTCATCCTTACCTCTATGCGTTCGAAATAATGAGGTTTTTATTACGAAATTAATTTCAGTGAAACGTTATCATGTTATTATTATTATTATTATTACTATTATTTTTGTTATTATTATTATTATTATTACCTTCCCGGAATAAGAAAACTTTGAAATTAGTTTCGCACCTGGGAATAAGAAAACAAAGCATAACGTGCCATAAATAGTTGTCTTACAATATTAAAGCATTAGATCTATTCATCAGAAATTTCTAAATACGCTTTTGACATCCAGTAACCAATGCGGTGGTTGCATCAGGTCAACGTTTAGTGCTAAATAGAATGGGGCTATTGTACACTTTTCCCACAATGAAATAAAGTCTCAGCCAAAACGCTTAGGCAAATGGTTCCGTTTACGCTTAGGCAAGGGCTTCCTTAGGTATATGTAAGCTTTTTCCTAAGCCTAAGTGTGAATTTGAAAAATAATTGCACAAGCGCATAGAACGATACTGACCCTAATGCATTTAAACGAAACCAAATTAACAATACGGCCTCCTATAGATTCGTTTTACAGCCGGCGTTAAACATTTATATACATACATACATATACATATAATCAAACTAATCAACTAAAAACTTTCAAACTCAAAGTGACAACCGAAGCGAAACGCAAAACGACACACCATTTTTAGACCGAGATAAGCGTACAAATATCCAACAGTGGAGCGATAGACAGACTGTCAACAACGGCGGCTACAGTGGGGTGACAAGTCATAATCTCTGGGGCGAAACGTTACCAATAATTTGTTGCGGATGCAGGAAGAATGCGAGGTCAATATTCTCCATGCCGTTCTGTGCTGAAAATTTTGCGATAAAAAATGGTTCATCTGGCGTTCGCAATTTGTTTGCTGGCCAAATATTTGGAAAATACATTGAGGTTACAACATAAAATTTCAAGACTTCTTCGAAATAGGCGCCGCAAGTAATCAGTATTCCAATCTAAAATAAAATGTTAAAAGTGCGCTTTTGACTGTAATATTGCAGAACATAAGCAGCATCTTATGCCTCCGCCACAAGAAATTCCTGGATCCGCCACTGTTAAGGCACAACGTGATCCATCACTGTTAAGGAATAAGATGAGCGTAAAGGTTTATGCGGTTCAGATTCCGCATCTTCGCCTCAATAGATACTCTTAAGTCAGAGTCTCTTAAACATCACGAATCCGTCGTTGCACCAGCAGAAACCTCGCTATTCAAACTGGTAAGGTCCGGAACATAGAATTACGAACTGATTTGATTCTGTAACAAAAATCTGGTATATTATGTTAGTATATCTTCTGGTCCACGAAACAGAAATGGTCTAAACCCGTCAAACTCTTCAGACCCGTTATCGTTCAGCATGCCTGGAAAACAGTGGTAGACTTTTCTAGTATGGGTAGGCAAAACCCAAAAAAACAATGTTGTTGCTTCAGACTCAAAACGTTGAAACCATTCAACGGTTCCAGACTACTAAAATATTTATTAGACGAGAGTTAAAACGGTTTTTAACTCCGGCTGCAACCTGTTTCGTATCGTTGGGCTTTCTGTATTATTCAGAATTGAGAAGTTAGTAGAATTGAAACTAAACATTGCATATTAATTTTAGTTAAAGATTAACAAATCAGAGATGAAAATTCACCAGTCAAAGATCGACTTAAGTCATGTTTCTGCAACCCCTCGCTTGGCAATTGACTGGACAGTGTTGTGCGTAGTGCTTTGATGTTAATATGGTCACACCCTCACGGACATTAGCTAACCTAAGATTTCGCTTCGATGCGTGGAGTTTGTTCGACGCTGTGGAAAAAATATTCTATAAGGAGGCGAAGGTGTCGTAAGGGAGTGTCCCTCATGCTGTTCGCCTGACCCGTGTAGTTGCAGCCAGTGCCGCGGCTAAAGATATCCGAGGCGGCTCCCCCGGCTGCGAGATGGGGTACTCTTGTAAGGTGTCAACCCTATCCACAGCAGCTTATCGTAAAATAGTGACCACATATATCTGGGCGCAATATATATGGTGTAAAAAGAGTAAATACCACCAGCGACGTCCGCGACAAATTATATTTGTACAGGGCACCGAATAATTTTGGCGGATCGATTTTGCTAGTGCATCCCAATGCCCGCCTGCATTCCCAAGGGAGGTACGGAGGCCGTAGCCGCAGCATTGGTTGCCGGCCGGGTTTATTTAGTTTTGGTTACTAACGAGATAGCTAATCCGCCTTGTTTATAAAAATTTATACAGATACAATTTGATTCTGTTTGAAATCTATGTTGAAAACAACTGCGCCCTCGACAAAAACGCAGCGGACAAAAATCGGCTTAAACCTTTAAATTTCTAATTGAAGTAGTGTATGTTTATGAACAGCACAATTTGAAGCAGGTCTTCAATTAATGGTATTACATTTTTTATGAGTTATTTTGCAAAAAAAATGCGTTACACTGAAAATTGCCAACTAATTAGTGAAAACAACTTCAACTCAAAAATTTTATCAATTTTAGTATCATTTGAACCATTTAATTGCCAAATATAGTCAACAAACTGCTTTGCATACATTCAGTTGAAATTGTGAACAGTTAAAAAACTGTTCGACGCACGTTGAGACATCACGAACTTAACGGTTGAACGTAAAACAGGGTACAACGAGATATCCGGTTCCGATAAAAATCAGTATTCGTTGCCGTTATAGAAATGCCCGGAAATTCCGCTGATATTTTAGGCTCAAAACGAGTAACAAATTACGTATATACCTCGTAATTTTTCATTACGTGCAGATATGCTGCAATTGTTCAAAATGAAGTAAAAATTAAAAATTCATCGAAAATTTTAAAAATTTCGGTGCGTGCGCCATTTTGTTTTAAAAAATTTTAGGAAGCCCGATGAATATATTTACACGTGTCAATTGTGTTGAGACAGAAAAATAAAATATTTTTGAAACTTTTGTACTTCAATATCGGCCGTACCTCGCTCACATTACTTTTGTAATAAAAGAAATAAATCTCAAGAAACTCCAAAACCATCAATGTTTGGAAAGAATCGCAAAGCCAACTGAGGCAAACCTGTCTTCCAATCATAAGCTCTCAAACATCAGCGATAGACAACCAATTGTGGCTGTTTAGTTCACTCAACATTACGAAACGTAAGGCTAAAATTATACAGAACAATAAACCTAAACCCAATCGTAAGCCTATATTTCAGTCATTATGTGGCTGGGGGTAGACTCCACGGGAGTGGATTAACAAATGTAACCAAGCTTAACCTGAAAACTCATGATTTTTTCATGTCACACAGCGATGCAACAGAGAAATCGCAATTCACAGCATGGAAACTGCAGCTTAGAGCGTTCGCGGTATATAATCAACTTAAAACATGGACGTAAACGCAATGCTAATGTCACACAGTATAATACACAAAGAAACCGCATATGTCATAGAACGTAGAAAAACGGATACAAACAGTCCACACACACAACGACATGGCGAAGCTTTTATAAAACCAGCATTCACCCTCAAACCAAAACCACCAGCCAATGAGAATACGTTCATTTCAAAAATTAGTATTCCACCATAACTCAGTGTTAGCTATAAGCTGCCGTCTAACGGTATAAACATTTCGGCCAATGTAAAGAACAGGGGCGGAACAGTATTATAAGCGTATTCCTAAGCCTAAGCCTAAGCGTTACAATGAGCATATTCATAAGCCTAAGCCTAAGCCTAAGCCAAGCAAAAAAATCAGTCCAAAGCGTAAGCTTACTCTATTCTAGTCCCACAGAAAAATTCACCGCTTCTTATCTTTACATGGGCCGGTGCCCCGTGCCGCATAACAGTGCGAGTTCTTATATCACGCTATTTACAATACCGTAGCCAGCTCAATATGCCGGGGGGAGCCTAAAAATTTTTGCGCAACAAGCATGCAAGAATTTATATGATGACTTACACCCGCGAGAATGAAACATTTTTTATTGGCTTGACCGAAATTATTCAAAAGGCCACAACACCCCAGGGTTCCTTTTAGCAGCACGCTTGAGCTATTTTTTGGTGCTTATAAAAGTCTATGAAACGAGACTATGGGTATTGAAAAAGCTTATACGCCACTAAAACTAATGAGTTATCTTCATTGTTTCTTATTTATCATTGGTGGGGCATTGTTAAAATGGTAAATTGAGGGATTTAAAACGGTACACTGCATGCGGTGATAAACGTGATAAACGATGCAGAAAGAAATGAAGGCTTTTGGAGATAACAAACTTGTATCGAAGAAATACTGAAATTCAACCAATGGCAGATCCAGCAATTTCTAAACGAGTGAGGCGAGAAATGATAGTGGAAAAAACAAACGAACCAATGTGAGTAAGATGTCGAACGTAGTGCTAAACATTAATATAAAACCTTGCCTTTGACCCTTGTAGGGGGTCTAGGCAAGGGTGCGTCCACTTGGATCCGTCAGTGAATTCAAGCAAGATTATGTAATTTAGTGGTCAAAACAATTTTCTCGCTCGCTACGCTCTGTCAAGCAAAAAAAATGGATATTGGTCATACGCCTAACATGCTGTTCACTGCGGTGGATTAAAAAATTTCTGTGATCCGAACGAAAGTGAAGCGACCGCAAGGTAAACGCAATTTTAGCGCTAAATCTTAAAATCGTCATAAGCCTATGAAGCATCTACCCCTTGGCTACGCCAGTAATGGTGTAAATTTTGAAAAACCAGCACAAATTAACATTTAAAACATGTGCACAGCGGATGCGTTGCTTAAAAATTTATAATTTGAAATGTAGTTGATTGTACTGCATTCTACACCTGCGCTCGTTAATAGAAATATAATTTGAATGTAAAAACAATGAAATATTGAACGCAATTTATCAAAATCACATATCTTTATTTTGAGCTATTAATAATAAAAACTACCAATAGTCAAAGGGGGTCAGGGCCCATTGAGCTGTCTTAGAACAATTTTATCCCTACCTTTGATCCGTTTGTACAATTGTTCTTTCAGTCACATGGCCCCAAATAAACTCGTTGTGGACCCTTTAGCATGTTGGGCTGGCTACGGACCTGAACAAAAATAAATCGCAACATTTTAAGAGTAACCTAAAAACCAACTACAAGTCAAACAGCTACTGAACGTTCTTACACGCAGTTTATTATGATGACAGATGCGCAGGTATTCAATTAGTGGGACGTCAGAAAACAATTTTGGCACACCCTAGGAAACCTTAAACTCTGCTTGTAAGTCATTGAAAAGCTTTGTATGCCCCTCCTGAAATTTTTTTAGCCCCCTCCCTGCAGCAAGGTGGACTGGCTACAGGCCTGTATAATTGATGTATACAATCAACTGCAAATAACATACTATTATGTTCTGACCATAGACGTCACCGAAATTTTAAACAGGGGTGTGGTATTACATTTCATAAATCTTTCAAAAAGGTAACTTTTTATGCTGAACACTAAAACCGTGTCAAAAACCCCATACAAATCCCAAAGAAAGCCGATATGACACCTGAAACCCTCATGACTACGGTCTTGAATATGGCTTTAAAACTAACAGCCGCGGTACGCGTTTGTAATCAAAAAGTACGGACTGCAATTATGACCCTCCTATAACACTTAGTGGCAAGCCGGTAAAAATACTCTTTTCCAGCTGTAGAATTCACTTCCACCACCCAAGTGCCGTTAGAAAGAATTTTCTACGTTGTGGGTTAAGTCGACGCAAATACGCTTTTGTCCGTTGCTCAGAATTGTTTACGGGGCCCATGAATAGAACAGGGCCGGATCGTTTTCCTGAGGGGCTATAATAGAGCCATTTTAAGCTTTAGACCAATTTTTTGCTTAGGCCTAGGCGCATCCATACGCTTAGGCCTAGGCTTAGGCTTAGGAATATGCTTATACTACTGTTCCTACCCTGTTCTATACGTGGGCTGTTTACGGTTTACGTTTCATAATGAGTGTTGATTGCCGACGAAATGTACCAGATTAACTACACGGCGAGGATGACTCGACGAGATAATTTTGCCACATCCCGTTTTTGCGGCCAGCCGGAAAACTGAGTACAAACCACTCTCTGTTTTAAATTATCTGCCCGAATCTCCAATCAAATACCATGTAGAAACCGTTGTGGCTATACCGCTTGATAGTTGCTAAACATGTTTGGAAAGCATTTTGCCTTTGCTCAAT
This sequence comes from Enoplolaimus lenunculus, assembly GCA_030248215.1. Classification (NCBI taxonomy): domain Eukaryota; kingdom Metazoa; phylum Nematoda; class Enoplea; order Enoplida; family Thoracostomopsidae; genus Enoplolaimus; species Enoplolaimus lenunculus. The sequence goes on along the minus strand of JASANG010003808.1, from coordinate 72,558 downwards.
TGCTTCGGCTTGGAGATTTGATAAACTGACGACATCCTAAGGCAGCAATCGAATTATGGTATAACAATCTAAAGACATCAGGTTACCTGATTCCATTAACAAAATTACTGTAATATTTCTGCTTGTACTTACTTACTTTGTTAAAATGCAGGTAACATAGCTAGCAAATTGGTAAAAGTAAGACAATCAGCAAATCATTTCGTTTTTACAAAACTATGAATCAATGACTGTCATTGGTTCATTATCGATGTCGATAAATTTGGGACAACGAAATTTTGAAAGTAAAAAGAAAGTGAAATGTGGGAACAACATGTGAACCGGTATTGAAGCAAGTATATATACTAATACGGGTCGAATGGAAATTGCTAATTTTTGGGCAAAAAATTTCTGTCACAACAGGAAGGTTAAGAAGCAATTGAGTATATAATGGAGGGCAATGCCGGAGCAGGCAGGGGTGGGGGCTCCCCCCAAAGTCTAGGGTGGGGGCCCCAAGCTCACGAGTGAAGCGAGCGAGAAGCCAGATGCATTTTAAGTTTAAGCGGTTTTTGTTGCAACCTGTTAGGGTTGAGGACCCTTTTGGGCGGGGGGCTCCCACATGGGGGTGTCCGCCACAGAAAAATTGGTATGTCTGGTAAAACAATCCCGACTTCAATAAACCAACTGCTCGACGTAAAATAGAAGCTGCCATTACGTTTTAGTACAAGCGCAATATGTTGCGATATACTGCAAATATTGCTATTCATTTTACAGTGCCAAAGTGTGCCACGAACGGCAGATGTGTATTCATCTTTGATGTCCGAAAATCCAAAATTATATATGGGATGTTCTGATTTCAGAAGTATTCTTCGTCACTAGCAAAATTAGGTTTGTATTCTGGAACTGAGCCCAACCTTACGCAATTTCAGGGCCATCAACTGATTACAACCCATATATTATTGTATAAGTGATTCGGCATTGACCTTAATTTTGAGGTAGTTTGCTCTACTCTGTGCTCATTTCAAACGTACTCTGGACAAACACGTTGTATAGCCTGCACTCCGCTATATTTCTGTTTACCCCGTCAATACAACAGGCTTATAGCTAGACGGGATCCATGCAGAGGCACTTTTTGGGACCCCTTGTAGAAAAGGTTTAGCCCCACGTGTAGCTTGTTATTTGAACCGTAATCGCTAGCGAATTCATAGGAAAGGCCTACGCCCCCTCGTCAGCGTTTCCTCTGTTATAAAATGGTAAGGTTCCCCTACCTTACAATAGTTCCCCTAAGAAAATTTTTTGGTGACGAGATGATAATACCTTACAATTATTGCGTTTGCAAGCCCGCCACCCCATCAGAAACTTTTGGATCCGTCTCTGACAGCAATGCCCTCCTCAAATCGCTTTGTCCTCCTTTGTTGAGCTGACCACAGGCCTGAAATTCAACACTTACGGGGAACTTCAGAAGATAGCTTGTGCTAAAGTCTTCAACTGTTTTGCCGTGCCATAAATGTCATGTGGGCTGTCCTATGTGACTTGCACCATTGCACTGTTGTTATCAATGCTACCATTTCACTTCCGGCTGAGCTTAGATTTCATTCATAAATTTAAAGTGAAAACTATGGCACCATTCATCAAATAGTGATTTTATTGCGAGATAAGAGTTCCAATCTTCTATTAATGAAAAGAGCGTCAGTGTGGGAAATTGCTCACTCGCTCAGAGGTGTATACAACGGGAAATAATAGGAGTATGAATTTCATCGAAATGAAGTTATACTTTTTCTAAGTTAAACATCTCTGGCTACGCCCATTGCTTCGCTATAAAAATAAACAAGATATGACATCGCATGAAACAATAAATGCAGAATGGGTACAAGCCTTCGATGCTGTAAATTGTATTGCAGGTTCAAGCGTTTTTGAAAGATAGGAACATTTTTTGGCCATTAGAAAAATTTCAATCTTGAAGCGTTCTTATTCGTCGTTTTGTGACAATAAACAGTACCATCGGCATTCAGTTGCCAATCAGTGCTCAGCGTGTCAGTTTCTTTCGCCCAATGAGGATACAATCCGGTTACAAACAACCAATCAAAAACGAAAATCTGATGAGGCGTCGACCAATCGCAAACGAGTTAGCAATTTAGAGGCGAAACAGTCGAAACTCGCTGTCGATAGCTGGGATCAAGCGTTGGAAGCAACTAATGTTCAAAGTACACCGTGGGGAAACTTTTGACAGCATAATCATGTACAAAGTTCAGCAGCGTGATTACTGTAGTGACCCGAATAAGAGGGGGGAGTGATATTCATTTGGTCTCTCCAGAGGGTCCAACCCTGTTATTGGGTTACGGACTGTTATTTATTTTTTACCTCACTCCGCTGGCCTTCGTTACTGACATATATCTGGTGTTGCAACTATGCGTTAAATTAAACGTTTATTGGTCTTGAATCAAAAGCCTGAACGATAATGCAAGGTTATACTTAGGAATATACTTTGAAAACTTAAGTACACGTTAAAGTTCTGAACTAAACTTTATTTCATCATGGAGTCATTTATACACTACAATTAGCGATAATTGACATTTATAGACTCATTAGGGTTTAGGGACTTTATCCGCTTACGGACTCTTATTAGGGATACGGACTCCTATTGATTGGGACTCAAAATGAGGACCCCTCCCCCTTCTTATTCGGGTCCCTACAGTAGGTCCTGCCAGCCAGAAGGAGGAATAGGGGGCTCACGCTTTCTGGAAAAATTTTGACTCTCCTCACAATGCAGGTCAGGCCCGGGCCGGTCCCAGACCCAAAAAACCGACGGATCCAACCCTACTTTCTACACGAAAGATTCGACCGATTGTTTACAATAAGAGGTACATTAAATCAATTAGTTTAAAATTGAACTGTATTTTCAATCGTGTTTCAAAAGACCGACCCTCGGAGTCATTTCCGATTAATACCACTTCGAATCACGCAACAAAACAATTAGACTGCGTTGCCGAGCTGTGTGTTCCGTGGTGAGCGAACCAAATTTGTTTCTATAATCTTGCGAACTAAAGCGAGCGTGAGGTCAAACGTAATTTTAGCATACACTGCAAAAAACGGTGAGTCAAATTGACTCTCTCCGAAATAGGCTCTACGGGACTACACAGGCTGAGTCAAATTCGACTCCGCCAGAGTCAAATTCGACTCACTGAGTCGCACGTTTGACTCTGGCGGAGTCGAATTTGACTCAGTTTGTGTAGTCCCGTAGAGCCTATTTCGGAGAGAGTCAATTTGACTCACCATTTTTTGCAGTGTACATAGTTTAGGTTTTCTAAACTTGAGGATCGCCCCGCCGCCCATCCTCCACCCGTGTTTCTGACCAGAGGCAGGACCAACTGCTTGTGTCAAACAGCGGCGAATTCAACGAGTGGAGGATGCATCCCCGTTCTGCGGCCGTGTTGTGTTGAAAATTTTCCGATGCAAACAGTTTATCCGAAGGTCCGAATGTATTTTCTAGCCAACTTGACAAACAGTACGGCGAGATTATAACATGAATAAATAATATTTGCTCTTTTGACGTAATTGGTCAATCTTAAAATATTGAAAATTTACTAAAAACACGTTTTAAAACTTTCAAATTTTTGATCAATGTAAAAAACAGGGGCGGAACAGTTTTATTTGCATATTCCTAAGCCTAAGCCTAAACATAAGTATGAGCATATTCCTAAGCCTAAGCCTAAGACGAAACCTAAGCCCAGCAAAAAATTAGTCTAAAGCTTAAGCGTACTCTATTCTTGTCCCACAGTAAAACGTTCCACCCCTGATCTTTACATGGGCCAAATTTTTGAACACCAAAAGTATCGTCCCGCGCAGAAAAAATCTTGAATCCGCCACTGGTGTCAAGTCAGTAGTTACTGAGTTGTTTTCAAAACCTCAGAGGCCTGTCAAAACTAAATTTAAACAAAATAAACGGTCAAGAATTTAAAATAAATTAGTACTAATAGTGGTGTAATTTTTCTCAAAACACTCAAATATTTCAAACCAAAAAATACCAAAATTGTAACGAGCAAGGTACATTTGTGATTTCCCAAACGTTTTCCGAAATTTAAAGAGAATATTTTCCGGCATTGTTCTTGCAACTTTACTTTGAAAATTGGCGAAAACCAAAAAGCAAAATTCTATAGATCAATTGTACAATATAATACGACGTACCATCGCACTCTGTTGTCCAACCGCCAGAAGCCTTATTTGAGACGTGAGCTCAAAAAACAATTTTTCAAAATTTTAGCTCGACGGAAATTGTAAAAACAAAGCGCATAAACTTGAAACGGGCCCGTAGCCATAAGGGGACCAAGGACGCTCAGCCTCCGCTCCTGGAAGACTTTTGGCACGAATAAAAAATTTTCAACCTTGCTTGCATAAATCATCGAATACCGATGAATGATCCTCGTGAAACATTTTAGCCCCCCCCCTAGAAAGGTGAGATGAATACAGGCCTGACTCAACATTTTCCACCAAAAACTTAGTAGGTTTTGACACTGGACGATTTAAGAAGGCATTCAGGCCGTACCTGACAATAGGAATCAAGGCCAAAGTTACAAATAATTACGATTTAGTGCTAAAATTGCGGTCGGCTTCTTGCTCGCTTCACTCACAACTTTTTCTCACCAATATTTATCGAACGACCCGAACTCAGTGTAATTTTTTGGATCCACCACTGGTTTTCCAAAACACCTATCCTATGGTTTGTTTTTGTGGGTGCGAAACCAATTTTCCATCCAATTAGCAACGCAATCAAATAAAAGCAAACTGTAAGCATTTAAAAGGTATAGTTGTTACACAAGATAAACTTTGGTATTACGACAGACTTTGAAGTTAATATGCTGTTGCTGGCGTCAACCAATGCAAAGTCGTTTGTTTTCACAAATGAGAAAACATAAACTTTTGCCTGAAAACCATTTTCTGATCGGTGTAACGGACAAAAACGGAAACGAATAGTTAGTCATCAAAATAACATAAATGGAAAACGGATATTGAAGTATAAAGGTTGAAAGGGGCGTTATTTTTCTGCTAACAGAATTGAGGCGTGCAAATATTCACAGGGATTTCTGTTAAACAAAATATGGCAGATGCACCGAAATTTTTGAGATTTTGATTGAATTTTGACCTTACCGGACACGGAAATCAATATCCGGTTACACTTAGATTTTCTGTGTTTTAACCTTATTTTGATAAACAGAATCGCAGCGGTGATTTTCAAAAGGATATAACTTTTTACCGAGTGCAGTAAAAGCGAGAAAGAGAATTTTTAGACTATAATAAATTTAGAAGGTTATTTTAAAGCATAAATGTGCTTTTTTCTTGGCTCCCCAGAAACTGTGGGAGCGTATACATCTCTCTTACTCTTCCCTGGTATACGCTCGTGTTGATATTTAATACGACAGTAAATCTATATTTATTTAATTATCACGCACAATCTGTTCACAAAATATAGCGCTGACTACTATCAACATCACATTTTGCCATAAACTACTTAGTTTCAGTGCCGTAACCAGGGATTGTTAACAGTGGCAAATCAAGGCCTTTCTGACCGGGGTTGGGGTGGCAAATGTTATGAAACGCAAAAATTGTAAGGTAGAAACCTTATCATTTTAACACCAAACAATTTTGCGAGGTGGATATATTGTAAGGTAAAGTTTGTCATTTTATCACCAAAAATTTTGAGGGAAAAATTAGGGACCTGATCTTTTTTTACAAAACATTTTCTGAAGCGATAAATTGTAAGGTAGCAAAAACCTTAGCATTTTATCACTAAAAATTTCTGATGGGGGCGTACGCCTTCTCTGGATTTACTGTTGATTGTTAATAGACAGTGCAGTAACATTTGAAGAAGGGAGCCAAATTATTTTTTCCGCAAATCAAAAACAATTATATACAACCAGGAGTGTATTAAGAAGATATTCGTAGGAAAAGCCCATCACGTAGAATCGGCTTTACACTGTAGTGACCCAGATAAGAGGGGTGGGGGAGTGATATTTATTTGGCTCCTCCAGAGGGTTCAACTCTGTTATTCAGTTACGGACTGTTATTAAATTTTATTTCGCCCTACACATCCCTTCGTTGCTAATATACCGGCATTGCAACCATCCGTTGAATTAAACGTATATTTTTTGTCTTGTATCAAAATCGAGAAATAATGTCAGGGTATACTTAGGAATGTACTATCAAAACTTAAGTAGTATGCTTTAAAGTTGCTAACTCAACTTTATTTGAGCCTGTAGTCATTTAGGCACAATTACGAACAATTGACATTTATGGACTCTAAATAAGGTTTAGAGACTATATCCGCATTTACGGACTCTTATTGGTGATACGGACTCCTGTTGATTGGGACTCAACATGGGAACCCTCTCTTATTACATCCCTCTTATTCGGGTCACTATAGTAAGCATATTACACAGATACTAAGCACAAAATTTTCATGGTAAAAAAAGTATAATTTTTCGTTCCAATATATACCTACATTGCGGACAGTATGTGGAATCATCTAATACTAGACGCTATTCCTATAAATCTAATGGCACACCAGTTGCTTTTTACATATCACCCTTATCTGTGACATATTTAAAGTATGTAAAAGTCAAAGGTAACCAAATATTTTTGAAGAATCTTTTGCTAAACAGAAATATGCTTCGTAAAGATTTGCAGCGACCCTCAAAAAATCACCACCGGGACTTTTTGTCAATTTTGCAAAAAGTTTCTATTTCAAATAATAAACAATAAATATAAAAATAGACCTGCCTCGAAGCATTAAGCTTCAGCTTAAACCTAAAGGCTAAAATCTAAGCGTAACTCCGAATATCAAATTATTCCTAGCCCGCCAGTCTCATAACAAGCATCGGCTATGGTAAACCTACCTTCTGAAAATAACCTAAATATATGCAGGAGGTACATTCTGAGTTGAAATTGGACAAGACTGAGATGAGCAAGATTTGTCTAGACTAGAAGGAAAGCAAAATTATCTTAAATGGCAAAGTATGACAGCGTTCAGCTGGTATATCGAAACAGACCACGCGCAACATCGCCTGCTCAACAGGAATAAAAACCAAAATTTTATATTAAAATTTAGCATAGAAGTTGCGTCCAGTTTATCGGTTGCGAGCTTTCTCTACTATTCTATTGCTTCTAGTCAACAATTTCTGTATCGAACCACTGTAGCGCATTGTCTGCGAACAAAACATATAATGAGTCAAATTAGGAAACAAGCGGCAATATATAAGGTACAGCAAGGCGGTTGACGTACAATTAGTCTAATTAGTTATCGAAAATTGTTTAGTCTGGCTGCAGCCTGCATTTGTTACTATAGGGTGCAAACATAATTTGTAGAGAATGCAAGAAACGTTTGGATGTTTTCCGATATCTGGCCAGCCTGCGTTTGCCCAAAAACGGTTCAATTTTGAAATTTTTTACATTATTGAGCTTCTCATGACCTTCCCTGTTTATTTTACGCCTAAATTTCAATTTTTGAAGAAATTCGGCTGTTAGAGTCCCCTTTCATAAACTTTGCTAATTATACACCAAACGATGCAGCTTGCGAAGCTGAGTCCAATGATGTCAAATTTTTCACAATCAGACGATTGGTTGACGAGTTATTGTCAAATAACTGATTTGGCGTTCTGCCATCGATTTGGTGCGGTACCAAATCAGTTATTTGACAATAACTCAATCGTCTGATTGCGAAAAATTTAACGCCATTCGCCTCAGCTCCGCAAGCTGCATCGTATGGTATGTAATTCGTCAAGCTTTTTGACAAAAAATTATTTTTTGTCTCAAAACAGGACCTTGAAACCTTAAAAATATCGAAATTTTCAAAATTCGAGGTCATGAGAAGCTTAAATATGGAAAAAGTGTTAAAATCGAACCGTTTTAGGCAGACACCTTCCGTAATTGCGAGACTGCCCTCAACCTAAACGGTTATCACGTGGCAAAACTATCTAGCAACAATGAAAAACTTCAAATGGCTTGCTGGATGCTTGAATGAACTACTAATGAGGTGAAAATAAATTGCAACAACAAGACATAGAAGTCATTATAATTGAAACTCCGCCAAATTAAGAATACCTTGGGTCGGGTACCACTTTGTTATATAATGGTAGCATTAAAGATAAACCTACCTCGTATTCTAATAAACACAGTTGCACAGTAAAGTAATAAAAAACTCCCGCATTAATCTTATAGGGTCTGCATACTAAGCCTAAGTTTAAACCTAAAGCCTAAAATCTATAAGCTTTAATCCCAAATATCACGTTATTCCTAGCCTGTCAGTCTCGTAACTAGCGTGGGCTGGTAAACTGCCTTCTGTAAATAAAAACAGGTTACAATCTGAGTTGAAATTAGAGAGACTGAGATGAGCAAGATTTGTCAAAACTAGAAGGAAATCAAAATTATATTATGATGCTAAAATTGTCGATTTGAACAATAATCTATTTTAACTGTTTACCAAAACTTTTTTAACTTTTCTTCCGGTAAATTTTGTCAGTCAAAAGGGTAAAAATTGTGTCCGCGGAACAATTAAACCACCAAAATACAACCTTTAAACGTTGCGAAAATTTTAGTTGTCAAAGTTGCCTGACCGAATCTGACAAAAATACCACCGAAACACGAACCGGGGGTCGATTTTCTGCCGGAACCAATAGCAGAAACTGTTGCTGCAAAGAAAGTTTTTGCTCTAAATCCGCGTGGTCACCTCACCTAATACCACACATTCACTGTAGCTGGGGCAAAATTATTATTAATTAAACTAACTTCTGCTGTTTGAAAGATCATTTTGTGAACGGAAATTGTGGCCAGAACACATGTTGGTCAGCTTAAAACGGAATTATATAATTTTCATTGCATTCTGCTACAATTTTTCACACGTTTAAAACGTTTCCAGCACCAGCCAAATTAATCAAACGCGTCATTATAACACAATCAACTATCGCAGCCGTGACTATACGGTAAGTATCATGTTTCTTCCGTGTTTTGCTGTCAAACCAGAGCCACACTTGGACAATTTTCGCGAACATGCAAGACCATTGTGCGCATTCACCGCGTCGGCAGCACGGTGGGCCCACTTACGCTATGTCACCCCCAACAGGGATCAAAAACAAAATTTTGTATCTTGATTTAGCGCTAAACTTGCGTTTGGCTTTTCGCTCGTTTCGCTCGCGAAGTTTTCAAACTATTGCATATCACACGGTCTCGCGTTACAAATTTTCAAAAAGGCCAATATGCGTATTGTAGTCAACAGCTGCCTTTAGGCTTTCATAGACAGTACCCAATCATTATTCTGTTAAAAAATAAGACAATGGAATTGATGAAAAAAAACCCAAACGCCGGTTTGTCAACCACAAGGCAGGGACACAGAAATCCATTTCAAAGCTAGCCGCAGCGTGCTCGGCACTGTTCATATGCTGGTTGTATCACACATAAAGCTCGTCTTTTATCTTATGAAAAAACATTATTCAGCACAACGTCGTTGCCATAGAAGGGTTTACAAAGGGGTGACGTGGCTTCGCACGATTGGTTGGAAAAAAGTATCCTTTACAAAAAACAATTTAGGTACCAACGAATGTAATTTTTAATATTTGATGTGGCCCGTACCAGAAACAAAATTTCGGTTGCGCCCATCATGCAACAGGCTGTCCTTAGCAATGAACTATAACCGAGAACGCTCACGCTATGTTTACGAACGCCGCACAGATGTGTCTACAGGCCGCAGTAGGCATGGGCAAAGGGGTACAGCGGATTCACCCCCAAAGTATAACTATTCTTATAGTTTAGTATAGAGTGAAAATTGGGAAACTTTTGCAACGGTAGTATCTTGTTAAAAAATTTCTCTCAAGTGGACCCTACCTCACTTGCACACCCCAAACAAATATTGTGGACTCACCGTTTGGGCTAACATGACCCATGCAGTGAACTTATTATTATAGAAAAGCTAGCTATGTATCCCAAAACAGTAATGGGTCTAAATTAAATCAACGAGCCAGTTTTACCGGTCTTTACGCCCGGAGACCACCCTCAAGGCTGTTGCTACGTCTTCAAGTTCGGGGAACCTTATGTAAATTGTTTTTTTTTCGTACCTTCGGAATCTAAAGGGTTATTTTTAAGCCTGCGAAACGCGTTTTATTTTTGAATCTATAATTTTCGGAAGGGGGGAGTTTTAATATTCATCCACTTTGTATACTCCGCAGACCACCCGTGGCGTATTTGTTATCATGCAGTTGCCGGATGGATTAAAACTGAACGTAACCAACGACAATTCGATTTGAGAAGCGAATCAAATTATAATTGAAAAAATATATTTCGTGCATACTCAGCGTGCGTCAGAATATTTAGCATAACATCGAATGAAAACTTTAGGCAACTCATGAAATTTGGGGTCGGCAAAAAACGCAACGCGTGATGGTACATTTTTTCTACACAGAAAGTGCCCAGTTGCATAATCTTATCTATAAGTGTCAGCCACTCTTGGACGCTGGATAAATTAATTTATAATAAAATATGCAAAAAATGACATATATTTTCGGGCTTGGATGATACATGCTGCCTACTTACAAAATTATTAAAATTAATATGACCCGCCCGAAAGTAAAATCATTGATTTTCAGTTTCATTTTCAGCTCTTGCAAACTTCGTCCACACAGTGGCCAATGTAAAGATCAAAGGCGGAACGTTTTCCAGCAAGACTACAATAGAATAAGCTTAAGCTATAGACAAATTTTTGTTTAGGATTAGGTATGAAGTTCATACTTACGCATAGGCTTAGGCTTGCAAATATGCTTATACTTTTGTTACAGCCATGTTCTAAAAACTGGCCCACACAACGAAGCGTAACCCTAAAAATCAAAGCGTAACGAAGCGTAAGCCAAAAAACCTAAGCCTAACGAAGCGTAAGCCTAAAAACCTAATCCTAAAGAAGCGTATATAAGCCAAAAAATATGCCTACGAAGCGTAAGCCTAAAAACCTAAGCCTAACGAAGCGTAAGCCTAAAAACCTAAGCCTAACGAAGCGTAAGTCTAAAAACCTAAGCCTAACGAAGCGTAAGTCTAAAAACCTAAGCCTAACGACGCGTAAGCCTAAAAACCTAAGCCTAACGAAGCGTAAGCCTAAAAACCTAAGCCTAACGAAGCGTAAGCCTAAAAACCTAAGCGTAACGAAGCGTAAGCCTAAAAACCTAAGCCTAACGAAGCGTAAGCCTAAAAACCTAAGCTTAATCCTAAATTACACGAAATTCAAAACTCTTCATAAAAGCTTTGTGCAACCTATACAAAACTTAAAAATGCCTAAACATTGCAAATCTTTGCGTGCTCCTATTGAATTTTTTTGTATCCCAGCAAGTTGAAGCTGCCACTGGTCTAATATCAGGGGCGGAACGTTTAAGCTTAAGCTTTAGACTAATTTTTTTGCTTGGCTTAATATGCTTAGGCTTCGGCTAAGGAATACGCTCATTCTTACGCTTAGGCTTTAGGCTTATGTTAAGGAATATGCTCATTCTTACGCTTAGGTTTTAGGCTTAGGCTTAGACATATGCTTAGGAATATGCTTATAATACTGTTCCGCCCCTGTTCTTTACATTGACCGAAACATATGTGCGTGAGAGCTTTTTATCTCACCGATACAGGTCGTAGATGTCTAAGTCATTCACTTAATTCATATTTTAGATGTGCAACTTAATATCCGTGCGAAACAGATTCTTACATGTTATGTTAAAATAAGCCAAAATACAACGCGGTATTCAAAATTTTTGTTCCAGCAGTAACCTGCTTAACCTGATTAAAGAACGGCAACATAATTTTAGGACTGGCACGCGGTGGAAATATATAACAAGCTTTAGAACCGGGGTCTAAACTTTGCTAGAGGGGCTGAGCGCCGCTGGCTTCCTTTTGTCTACTGGCCTCAGACAATGAACGAAAATTGACCAAACTTTTTGTTTTAAACCTGCCGTCGTAAAACTGAGAAGTCTTTATTATCTATTTCTGTAGTTAGGCCCTGGCGGTTCATAACGGTAGATATTTTCTTTTACAAGAACTATAAAATCACCGGCCCATGTATAGAACAGGGATGGATCGTTTTCCGGAGGGGCTATAATAGAGTCAGTTTAAGCTTTATAAACTAATATTTTGCTTAGACTTACGCTTAGGTTTAGGCTTAGGCTTAAAAATAGGCTCATCCATACGCTTATGCTGAGGCTCAGGCTTAGGCTTAGGCTTAAGAATATGCTTATACTACTGTTGTGGCCCTGTTCTATACATGGGCCAAAACACCGATACCGGCAATATAAAACAATTTTAAAAAATGCAGCATAAAATACAACTTTACAAACGAGTACTGTAGCGTTGCAACACTGAATAGAGTAGGCTTTGGCTTTAGACTACTTTCCTTTGTCTTAGCTTTATACTTATATACGTACGCTAAGTCTTAAACAGAAGCATACTGTAGTGAATGAAACCAGAGGTGTAAGTGGGTAAAGAGGTTTTTACTCGCGTTGCGCTTTACCCGCGGAAATTTTTTGAACCCGCAGGTATACCCGCGCAAAATTCATTCAGCCGTTACCCGTCTGTGCTCGCGCCAAATTACTTTACCGTCACCGACCTTACCTGTCCGTATTTTTTCTTCTATTGTTGGCGCACTTCAAAAAGCCACAATAATTTTTCGATATAACAGACATTTCAATAGTATCATGCGATAAAACAATTTAAAAATTCAAGTTTTTCTACAGTATCTGGTTTCAAATCTACAACGGATGGCAACAACAACAGTTTCTTTCCAGATTGTTTTTTTAAAAAATGCAAATATTAAACTTCAAAAATTGTCTTAGACTACAGAAAAGCTTTATTAGATAACCTTAACTTTTCGAAAAACCAAATTTTCAGCACTGAAATTACCGAAACTACCGCAAATTACCTACCAAAGTTAGGGATGCTTTTTTTTACTTTAACTGAAACAAGATACGCGGTTGTACCTTTGACCCATGTTCTCAAGTACCAAGTAAAGCCAGTTATAGATAGTTTCTCTACCTGACAAACTCTTGCAATTGCGGTTCTACACTGCAAAAAATGGGAGTCAAATTGACTCTTTCGGAAACAGGCTTTTCCTAACAACACAAACTGAGAGTCAAATTTGACTCCGCCAGAGTCATATTTGATTCACGATTTACTCTGGCGGAGTCAAATTTGACTCAGTTTGCGTAGGCAGGAAAAGCCTGTTTCCGAGAGAGTTTAATGTGACTTCCCATTTTTTACCGCGTAGAAATAGGCAAAGTAGCACCAGTAAAATACGAGAAAGTGTTGAAATTCAAATATCACAATTCGCTGGTTCGACTGCTGCAAGACCTACCACGAGCTAATGATAGAATTGACTTCCTATTTTTTACAGTGCAGAATTGGGCAAAGTAGCACCAATAAAATACGAAAAAGTGTTGAAATTCACATCTCACACACAATTCGCTGGTTCGACAGCTGCAAGACCTACCACTAACTAATGATAGAATGATAGTTGCTACACAAGTTGGTTAATACTGAACCTGATTACTACTGAATGATGGCAAACATAAGTCATTTTATCCTACCCTGTAATTTACCGGCCGTTCGCTGCTTGCGTTCAAAAGCTACTTGTAATCATTTTATCTCGAGTAATTAAAATTTAAATTTAACGGTTAAAATATCAACGAAACGCTCAGACATACAAACCTAGACAGATACACGCGCACACAACTGTGTTTCAACTATTTAATTAGTCGCTAATATGTATTGCGACAGTCGTGAAAGACACAAAAATGTCCCATTATAGTGGAGTTTAGCAAAATGATAATTTTGGATCAAAACACCGACAGCGCCGGGCGGTGGGTGATACACGGCGCCGGACAATGACACCTGGCGCCGGACAGTGGCGAACAGCGCTTGATGGACGTCATCAAAACTATTGCGCCATCTTCTACTGTGGCCCATGTAATCATCAGGGGCGAAACGTTTTTCTGTGGGACTAGAATAGTGTAAGCTTAGACTACTTTTTTTGCTTGGCTTAGGCGCAGGAGCAGGCTTAGGCATATGCTCATTCTGGCTTAGATTTAGGTTAGGCTTAGGAATATGCTTGTAATACAGGTCAACCTACGTTCTGTACATTGGCCCTTATTGTCAACATTCAAAACTAAACACCAAAACCACATCGTGACCAAGAAACCAAATTCAACTTTAGCACTTAAATTTTAATGAAAAGTTTGATTTTGAAAATCTGTCGGAACAGGATCACCCATCTTTTGATCCACCCGTCCTTATTAAATGGTCGTATTTGAGAAGAAAATTTATTGGTACAATACCTCAGTGCAACCTTTAACTCATCTATTTCCAGCATTTTTGTGAAGCATTCGCGTTTGCAGATTAACTTTTCCCGTACGGATATTGTTTTTATGCAATGTAGTGTAAATTCTTAACCAGATGGGTGACCAGGATCGTCGAGCAAGAAGCCAAACTCAATTTTAGTACTAAGTCTTAATACCACATTTTGGTCTTTGTCTATGCGAAGTGTACGACTTGGGTGCCCCATAAAAATCCCCGACTGTTCATTAAAAATGAAACGACAAACATGCCGACCTGAATTAAAGGTGTCGCGTGACGAGTGTTCCCCTTTTAGACGGGCTCACCCGACACATAACGAATCAAAGCCTGACTCTAGGTGTGTGTGTGATAATGTATTAACAAAAATTACATTGCGGGGGGATTGACGCATTTCATTAAATTAACAATACTTTGGGTGAAGAGTAAACAAGTGCCGCGATAGTACCAATCACCAATCTTTGAACTTGATGGTTAAATCCGTGACCAACTATTCCAGTACGATTTTTGATTCTTCCTTTAAATATCTCATTGAAATTTTACATATATCAATTTTAAGTAGTTTAACTTTACACGTAGGTCAGATTATACTCAATCTTGCGAGATAAGTACAATCTGTGAAATTAATGATGACATTGTCGCCTTAGAAAGAGCATAAGCAACAAATACTGCTACGGAATCGACTGGACAAAAGATTGGTCATTCATTGAGATATTCACATCAGTAAAGGTCAACATACGCATGGATATTACGGTTCATGTATAGAACAGAGTCGGAACGTTTTACGGCGGGACTGTAATAGAATAAGCTTTAAGCTTTAGACTATTTTTTGCATAGACTTAAGCTAAGGCTTAGGCGCAGGCTTAGGTATAGGCTCATTCTTTAGGCTTAGGCTTAGGCTTAGGAATATGCTTACATTACTGTTCCGGCCAAGTTCTATACATTGTCCGAACTGTATTGACCCGAATAAGAGGGGGTAATAAAAGGGGGGCCCCATTTTGAGTCCCAATCTATATGAGTCCGTATCCCTAATAAGAGTCCGTAAGCGGATAGAGTCCCTAAACCTTAATTAGAGTCCATAAATGTCAATTATCCCTAATTATAGCGCATAAATGACTCCAGGACCAAATAACTTGAGTTTGAAACTTTAAAGCGTACTTAAATTTTGAATATACATTCCTAAGTATATCCTTGTATTATCGCTCAAGCTATTGACACAAGACAAACAGCGTTTAATTCAACGGATAGTTGCAATACTGGATGTATCAGTAACGAAGGGCGGGATGCAAATAAATAACAGTCCGTAACCGAATAACTGCTGGGGTGCCCTTTGGAGAGGCCAAATAAATATCAGTCCCCCTCTTATTCGGGTCACTACAGTATTACAATATTAAATCGTGAGCGTAAAGAATGAAACAGAGTGCGGCACATGCGTCGCCCTGGCTCGTAACCAGAATTTTAATATTGGTTAGCGTTGAGTGAAAGAGTTCACGATTCCGAGCCTTAGCCCATGTCAAGTTCAGGGGCAGAACGTTTTTCTGTGGAACTACAATAAAGTACACTTAGATTTAGACTATTTTTCGCTTAGGTGACGGTATAAACTCATTTGTACGCTTAGACTTAGGAATATGCTATAAGCGAGCGCTCAGCACTCTGCAGCAAATCAATGGTTTTGAGAACTACTGTCTCAGGCGTATACTGAGCCTAATCACGAGAATACCCTTGTTCAACTCTAATCAGAGTGCGGGGTTCAAATTTCGGATCAATTAAAATTCTACATAAGGTATTATTAATTAAAATATCAACCTGGTGTATTTGACATAAAAGATTCTCTTAGTTGTATGAAGGCTTAGGCTTTGACATTGGCAAAGGCATAAGCTTGGGCATGCGTTACGCTAAGCCTAAATCTTTATGATAATCTACAAGAGCCGAAGTCAAGCGTGTCGTCAGGATAGTACGGTTTTTGCCTCGCGCTAACAAACTTTCGGCACAGGTTTGAGACCGGTCCACTTAAGCCCGCGAGCCCAGCATTTGAACTCGGGCTTGCCGACTTTGGCCTGGACCGGGTTCAGCCCTGGTTAAAAAGTTTAAAAATTCTATTATTTATATTATTATGGCTCTGACAGGCTGCAAAGATTCACAGAAACGTTAATTAATATCAAACGTTGATTGGTCCCGAACAATAGTTTTGAATACTTTATCGGAGTCAATCACGGTTGTTCGAAACCCATATACCGTTTAATTACACTATTTCTTCCAACCACGTAATTAGCTTCACGTTTAGGTTCACGTTTTCAGGCAATTTAAAACGTAATCAAAAAACCAGGTTATCTTTTCTGGGCCACAACCAGAATTCAGTGCCCGTATCCATAGAAAGGTCAGGCGGAAGCTCAGGTCTCCCTGGTCCGATAGAAAATTGTTGGTCTATTCAGAAAAGTTTCAACTTATAGCTTGCAAGTCAACAACGACTTTTGTGTGAACTTCTCGGGCTCGTAGCCAAGGGGGTGGCGGCAGTGGTAGCTCAGCCACCTGGGAAAATTTTTTGGCACGCTAGACAAATTTTTAACCTTGCTTGTAAAGTCATTTAAAAATTTAAATGCCCCTTCTGAAAATTTCTTAGCCTCCCCTATGGCAAGATGAGCTGGCTACGTGCCTGGAATTTCCAGAAAATTACTACAACCCTTATAGAGCAGAGTGAGCTGGCTACAAGCGTTACAGAAATGGTTTGCGGCAAAACGCCTTTGTATTTATTTGATTTCCGTGTTTTTTAACGTATTTTATTTGTGTATTCAAACTGACTCAGCAATGAACGGATTTGTTTTAGATTGAACCCAGCATTCGTTGATTTATATGTTGACAGCCAGACAAAAATTCGGTCAAAAAAATCTTATTGATATTCTATGTGCGGTTTTAGTCAGCTTTTTGAGGTTCATATACATGTGCACGTTTTATTAAATGTCTCAGAATGACGTCATCACAAATTAAACATGAGCAGCTTAACGATGAATATTTGTCCTGTGCCGGATCCGCCATTTTTTCGGGGGTGCCGAAGGTTCTTTTTGGATTTCAAAAATTTAGCTGAAATGTGTTTAAGGGTGGTGATAACGTGGGCGATAGGGTGCGCTCCTCTATTGGTCTGAACCGACGAAACTTTATTTTGCCTAGTTTTAAAAATATTTAACAGCTATATTATAATATACAGATAGGGTTGAACGTTCAAGATTTGCTGTATTCGTATTAGGTCGATTTCCCATGCCTTCAACAACAACTTTGGCATCAATGATGAAAATTATATAATCGCAATCGTTGAGTAATTAAACGGCAATAAGAGCATTGATCGACTTGTGGTTCGGACAGGGGTTGAGTTGCAGCCGGACCGGTTCGGTCCCGGCCAGCGCTATGCGGTCGTGGCCCCGTGCCGATCAATCGGACATGACACAATCGCCAAACAGCTTCGTTGGGTTTAAAGCCCATAGAAGACTGTTAAGTATTGGGCCCATGTAAAGATCAGTGGCGGAACGTTTTTCTGTGGGACTAGAAAAAAGTAAGGTTAAGCTTTGCAGTATTTTTTTGCTCGGCTTCAATTCGGCTTATGCTTGGGAATATGCTTATAATACTGTTGCGCCCGTGTTCTTTACATGAGCCACAATTTGTCACATAAAAACAGTGCTAAGCCACGGTTGTCGAACGAAGAGAAGTCTTATAACTTGAACTTATTATCAACTGGGTGATGCATTGCAATGTTTACTATAAACTTTGTGTAAAAACTCAAAAATACTCGGGGAAATAGTTTAAATAATCATATTTCAATGCTATCGCTGCTTCCTAAAATTGTGTTGCCTCACCGACAGATATACTTTATCCGCCGCTGTGCGGTATATTTGTTAATGTGAGCGTAGCAAATTCAAAAATACAGATTAGCTTACATTTTTTGTTATTTTAACATTTGAGCCGCATTTGAAATTACCATTTAAATTAAAATATTAAACGATTTTGCATGAAAGCTTCTATTGACGCACTTCTAATTATTCTTCAGAGAATTGTTTTGATGACAGTGTACTTCATGTGGTTGCTTGTAAATGAGATAAAATTTATTTCTACCAAACCGTGTTGATGATTGTACATATATCGTCGGGGTACCGGTATTGTCGTCAGAATTGCATCTGGGGGGGGGTTAGTCCTTCTTAAGACAATTTTGTCGCCTCCCATCTGTAAAAAAGTTTCAACTCAGCTTTTTGTCAAATGTTGAGTTCGCTACAGTCCTGTAGGTATATGCTTTGTGGAAAATTGCTATCGCATCTGGTTATAAGTTTGTCGTTTCTTGTGAATACCAACTGAATCGTGGTCAAATACGTGTGCTTTACTATATAAGCGCATCCATTAGTGGATCCATATGGGGGCGGGGAAGCCTTACGCCCTCCATCAGAAAATATTTTCCGACAAAATGGTAAAGTCCGTACCTTACAATTTTTCCATATCCAGTGTAATTGAAAGCAGCCATGTTCGGCTTAACCATTCTTCTCGCAACTACCCAGAGCACTATGGTATTATTTGAATTTAAAGCCAATGTAAACCTAACCCCTTCTCGCATTGAGTCGCCTGTAGGCAACTCAGCGCCGTGTATATACGTTAAATAGTATATATATCGCACCGTGTTTGAAAATTGCAACACGTATACATAGTACTAAATCACCACAAGACGTGAGAGTCGCCTCGGGCTCGAGCGTCAAGCTCCTATAGTTCAGTGGTGATAGTATACGCCTCCCACTCCAGTCACTGAAGTTCGAATCCAAGCATAAAACTAAACCTCAGGGGAAATAGAAAATATTCATGTGAGAAAGAGTTAAGCGAAAAATTATCAGTTTACCACCTTTAACAGGCGTAACTTCAACAAACTTGCAATGTTTGCCTCCACACTCCTGAACGGGGGGCAGGCCAAAAACGCATCGAGCGCTTGGTAATTTTTTTTGTACGCAGACGGTACCCAGTTGCACACCGTTGTAAAAAGAGTATATCATAAACTGCTCGTTATACAAATAGCACTAGCAGACAACAATATTTAACAAACTGCACCCCAAAACTTGACTCTGTAACGGAATGGTAGTCAATGAGGGTCGAGGCTTGGCTGAGCCACCAGGATAAATTTTAACCCACCTAGACAATTTTCAACTTTGCTTGTATATAACTCATCAAAAACCCGTGTATACCCCTCCAGGAAAATGTTTAGCCCCACTATCAACGTGATCTGGCTACAGGACTGCTCTGTAAGGCACGTTTTATTTGCTGTGTGGTATTTATTCAACGAAACGAATAGATTTATCATGAATAGACTACATTTGCTAATTCTCAGCATAATTCTTCTGATCAGGCTGGTTCGCAAATCTGCAAACTTTTCGCAACTGTTGTTGATTTTTGCGTTTATATATGTTGAAACTGAATGTTTATGTATTTATTTTAAAAGTGAATAAAATATCTCCTCAGGCTACATAGGTTTGTGTCTCAATACTGAGTTGGCCGCAATTCAAGTTCAGTTCACCGTTGACTCTTGCAATTATATCAACATATTTTGGTTTTTTTTTATTGAAAAACGCCATCATACTGTTCTCGTACTCTCACTCGGCCTACACAATTTATTTGGCCAACAGTGTCAGGCTGGACATAAATTTACCTAAATTTCCATAGAAATGAATAAAAGGAGGCTTTTAAAACAGGTTTCTGGGCCCATATGTAAAGATCAACACCGGAATGTTTTTTGTGGGACTAGAATAGAGTAAGCTTACGCTTTAGACTAATTTTTTTTTGCTTGGCTTAGGCTTAGGTGTAGGCTTAAGAATAAACTCATTCTTATGCTTAGGCTTAGGTTAGGAATATGCTTATAGTACTGTTTCGTCCCTGTTCTTTACATTTGCCGGTTTCTGTATAACATGCGTTACAGCTCTAAAACATTTTTCGCTGTTTTAGAAAACTTTTGCGTATATCTGTCGCAAGCACCACACAATGTTAAATTTAGTTGGCCGAGCGAGCTGTTAGCGGAATTAGTGTAAGTCTGTGACATCCGCAGAGAGTTACATTTGGGCGCACCGAAAAATTTTATTGGGGCCCGTGCAATTGCAATTCCAGATCGCTTACATTTAGACTGAGTCTATTTCTAGTGGAAGCAGCTGAACTTGGAGGCACGACCCCCCAATGGCCGCCGTGGGGATGCCCTTGGCGCAAACCCCGTTTTTCTATCACCTTGCAGTCCTGATTAAAATTGCACTATCATCTCTAGTTTGTGCTCTTTTTAAAAGTGAAAGCCTCTGTTTTTATATTTGAATACAACTTCGCACTGTTTACGGTTTAAATTTGTTTAACTTTTTTAGCAAAGACATGCCTGAGACTTATCCTGTAAAACCAGACACAGCCTAAAAGAACGGCTTATATTTTTTAACTCAACCAAATGTGACAAGGGTTCGTTTCCAATATAGGGTTGATACACATGGTTTTCAACCATAAGATATTTTGCCCATGTATAAAACAGGGCCGGAACAATAGTATAACCATATTCCTAAGGGTAAGCCTAAGCCTAAGCAAAAAAATTTGTCTAAAGCTTAAACTGACTTTATTAATATAGATCCTGCGAAAAACTATCCGGCCCTATTCTATACATGGGCCAGGTATTTTATAAGGTACAAAGGAAACTTCAGTACAAAATAACAACGTTAATTACACCTGCTGAAATGTTAATATTTTGAGCCATATCACCTATTTTACGCTCGTTTATCCCCAACGCGGAAGCAATTTCGATCAAAACTTGAATTAGACTCGAAGCTATCTAAACGTGCTTTGCGGGGTGAAAATAATTTCAAAAGGGGGCTCCAATGATTTCAAATACTTTTTACAAGCGGCATTGAAACATTTCTAAGGGACAAAACTGTTCTAGTGACCTGAGCCACATCCGGTCCACTCTGACTACGAGCGTATCGTTGATGCTGTAGTCTGCTTGTATACCAGTCTATCACATCAGTGCGCTGTTTAACTTATCTGGCGCATAACCGGAAAATTCTAGGGACGACCCAGCAATCAAATGAACCAAGAAACATTTTGCGACTGTTGCAAAAGAATTTATAGATAGTAAACTGAAAATTTTTCGCTTAATTCTTTTTCACTTGAATATTTTCTATTTCCCCTGAAGCATACTTTTATGCTAGGATTCGAACTCCAATGACTGGAGTGGGACGCGTATACAATCACTACTCAGCTATAGGAGCTTGAAGCTCGAGCCCGAGGGGGCTTTCACGTCTTGTGGTGATTTAGAACTATGTATACGTGTTGCAATTGTTACACACGGGTCGATATATATTATTTAACGTATATACATTGCGCTGAGTTGCCTATAGGCAACTCAATGTGAGAAGGGGTTAATACAATAATTACGTCTAGATTTATCTCGCCTTTGGACACAGGACTATTTTTGCAACGCTATCAAACAGAGAAGTGCTAAGGTAATGCAGACGCAGACTGGCCATTAAACTTTGGATTTCAGGCTGATCTTGGAAAGAATTCGATCTTTAGTCCGTTTAAAGAGTCAAAAGACAGGCAGAGTAGTTAAAAACTTCGTGAGCAAAGCGAGCTAGAAGCCTGCACATTTCGTTTTCATCAAATGTTGGGCCCATGTAAAAATGAGGGGCAGGACGTTATTCTGTGGGACTAAAGAAGACTAAGCTTAAGCTTAGACTAATTTTTTTTGTTTGGCTTAGGTTTAGGCTTAGGCTTAGGCTTAGGAATATGTTCGTTCCTACGCTTAGGTTTAGGAATAGGCTTAGGTTTAGGCTAAGGAATATGCTTATAATACTGTTCCGCCCTTGTTCTTTACATTATCCAAATGTTGTCAAATTCCAGTACAAAGCTTTAATACTTCTGGTGGGTTTAGGGCTGACAACGACACCCTATATTCTTTAAGGGGGGTCACCTTACACTCCAGATACTCGTGTTCCCTCGTGCTTGCGTTCGTTTTATTCGTCCGGGTTTTTTAATAGTTCTACACACACGACAACGGTAGAGATTCAACGATAGGATCACGAATCACCCAGCAGACACTAAACTTAATTTTTTTCATTCATACGCATCAAAGTTGTTGAGTTCAGTTATTGTGAGCTCGTTCAAAAAGTTAATTTAATTTAACTAAGTATCATGGCTATGGCTGCAACAGTAATAGCAATGTATTTGCGTCCGCAGAAAATTATATTTGGGAGGCACCGAATATTTTTGGAAGCCCCTACAATTGCCATTCAGGATTGTTTCCTTTTAGACCGAGTATATTTGTGGGAAACCAGCTGCGAATTTGGGAGGAGCACGGCCCTCCAATTCATCTTCCCCCGTGGTGACACAATTGATTATGTTAATGCCTTTGATCACTTCTACTCCCTTGTTTTACGGGATATATTTTCTTTTATGGACGGGTAGGAAACCTGAAACGTACCTGGCGAGCTAATCACAGGTGAATGCAGCGAAATTAATGTGTATTAGCAGTGTACACAAACGTTGTCAGTGAAATTTGACATTTTCTATATTTTTCAGGTAAAATGGTAACTTCCGTTGTCATCATTTTTGGTTACAACTACAAAGTAGGGCCAATATTAGGTTTAGCGCCGCATAAAAGAGTAGATTAAGCATAATTCTAAGCCTAGACCTAAGCGTTGACAAACGTGTATTCTTAAGAGTACGCGCAAGTCTAACCAAAAAATGTGATCTAGAATCTAAGCATATTCTTTTACAACCACCAGAAACCGGGACGGTCCTAAAAGCATCATGATCCGTAACAACGTTAGTTAAATTAGTGTCGGATTCAACATTTTCTGGTTACGAACGATGATGTTTGTGGTTCAAAATTTTAGTACATTGTTAAAGCGTGTTTTTAGCAATTTTTTGCGTAGGTTTTAGATTGATCCATTGCGCCGGCCCATGTAAAGATCAGGGGGCGCAGCGTTTTTCTGTGGGACTAGAAAAGAGTAGACTGCAAAAAATGGTTAGTCAAATTGACTCCCTCCGAAATAGGCTCTATTGGACTACACAAACTGAGCCAAATTCGACTCCAATAGAATCAAATTTGACTCGCTAAATCGCACGTTTGACTCTGGCGGAGTCGAATTTTGACTCAGTTTGTGTAGTCCCGTAGAGCCTATTTCGGAGGGAGTCAATTTGACTCACCATTTTTTGCAGTGTATACTTAAGCTTTAGACTATTTTTTTGCTTGGCTTAGGTGTTTAGACTTAGTCTTAGGCTTAGGAATATGCTTATAAAACCGTTCCGCTCATGTTCTTTACATTCGCCCATTGAGTCGGAACCAGAAAAACGTTGAATTCGTGTTGTATCATCGTCATGTTCTTCAAGTATGCTGATCGGAAACATATTTCGATATTTAGTGAACCATTTTCATCGCAAAAATTTTAGCTTTGCCTTGTGGGAGACTGCCTCCCCCAACCCTTCCTCTGAATCTGCAACTTGGTTAAATGCAGTTAGTGAATGAGTTCGACTGAATAAAGCTAATACTTTACCTTCTAAGCGTGAACGTTCACAAAGTATTAACATGGAAAATGTCGAGATTTACAGTTTGGGCATCCACTTAAAATTTTGTCAAACTTTTATTTTTTACATTATCAATTATTGGTTTTTTGTACCTACACTTACCCCTTATATCTACGCTTAGTACTCTTGCGCTAGTACAAGACGTACCTATGCCCAAGCATAGGCCAAGTAAATATTTCATTTCAGTAAACTTTTCTTGCGAGCGAGCCTAGCAATCGGTAAAAATTGTTGCAACCGATAAAAGCACCTTTATTTCTCGTCTTTCCAGAAATTTTGAAAAATATATTCCACTGAAACTCTTCTATACACCCTTGTAAAAAATATTACATTAATATTAGAAAATAAGTTATAATAATACTAACTAGGGGTGCGCAAATAATTCAATGCTAGCTCATTTTGAGTGTTTTGTTTGTGAAAGTTTCAAGTATTAATCAAAAGCCTTTTAAGAAAATGAAATTATTCCAAATTATACAGACAGACTACGGTTTTTTCTTTAGACCGCAATTTAATGCTTACCTTTAGGCAATGTGTTCAGCGTTTGCTTAAGATGATTGAGATTTTGATCTGATTGTGTTATTCGTGTTATTGTTTTGGTGTTAAAGGTACTTGAGCGCAAAACACGAAGCTTTTAACCAATGGCTGTTCGACCGGCGATTTCACATTGGCACTTATTATTTAGCAATGTATCCACTATTCAACAATACTTATAAACACGTTAGGGGCAAGACCATACGTCTCAAGGCCCATGTTACTTTAAGGGGCGTCCAGGTTTCTGATGGGTCTATAAAAGAGTAGGTTTAGATTCTAGATTACAATTTTTTGCTTAGGCTTAGGTTTAGGCTTAGGCTTAAGAACACATTTTTGCAACGCTTAGGCCTAGGTTTAGGCTTAGGAATACGCATAATCTACTGTTTACCACCTAAAAGTAACATTAGCCAAGTCGAGCACAAACCTTTCAACATATTCAGTGTTGAAATACTCGGGGTGCCGAGATTTCTCAAAAAGGAAGCTTAAACAAATGTCGACCATGCTTAATTTTGCTTCGCTTCCAGCTCGAATAAACTTATTAACCTCCGGTTCCAGTTTTTTCACTTCCGGTAGTTAGACTAGTTTTATCCGAGGGTCTTTTGAAATATTTATTGAGCCACTCGAAGTGAGATTCTGTGAGGAAACGATGTACCTTGCAGGGTGCAAGATCGGCTAGCGCTGACGCTGCATGTATGCTTGCATTCCAGTTATTTAACATTTAAAAGTCAAAAAGACCTAAATTCTCTTAAATTTGATCGCTTTTGCATTTTCAACCGAATAAGAATGGGGGACTGATATTTGTTTGGCCTCTCCAGAGGGTACCCCCCTTGTTATTCGGTTACGGACTGTTATTTATTTTTAACCCACGCTCTGCCACCCTTCGTTACTGATATATATCCGGTACTGCAACTATCCGTTGAGTTTAACGTATATTTGTCTCGTTTCAATAGTTTGAGCGATAATAAAAGGTTATACTTAGAAATGTACTTTCAAAATTTAAGTAGGCTTTAAAGTTTCGAACTCAAATTATTTTGTCCTGGAGTCATTTATGTGCTACAATTATGGTTAATTGACGTTTATGGACTCTAATTAGGGTTTAGGAACTCTATCCGCTTACGGACTCTTATTAGGGATACGGACTCCTATTGATTCGGATCCAAAATGGGGACCCCCTCTTATTACCTCCCTGAAATATAATAAAAAATGTGCAACGTCAGATCACCGCCACCAGAAAATATTAGATTCGACACTGCATATTTTGGCCGGCCAGTGTTACTTTTAAAGCCGAACCAGTAGATTAACCGTATTTCAAAGTCTAAGCCTAAGCCTAAGCGTTGCAAAAGTGTATTCCTAAACCGAAGCCTAAGCCTACGCCTAAGCAAAAAATGTAGTCTGGAATGTTACCCTACTCTTTTACAGAGCCACCAGAAACCCTGGAAAGCCCTAAAAGTAACATGGACTTTTTGGCCAATACTTTTAAGTCCTAAATAAAAGCTTGAATTTTTTTCTCAAAATATAAATAAAATTAAATCTACGCGTGTGAGTTGCGCTAAATTGATAAAGTATCATTTGGTCTTCAAATGAAAATAATCTTTTCCGTATTTTTTGCAGTTTAATAACACAGATTAACTTTGGCTTTTTGAATTCAATAGCGGAAATAGGATAGGGGGAATGGTTTATCTTTTATTCTGGCATAATGTTTTAAGTTGTGTGCCTTTTAAATCAAAACAAGTATTCGCGTTACGAAGGGTCCATGCAATGATCAGTTGCTGAACGTTTTTCTGCGGGACTGCAATACAGTAAGTTTAAGCTGTAGACCATTTTTGTTTAGGATTAAGTACAAACTCATTCTTACGCCTAAGCTTTGGGTTACTGTTTAGATTAAGCTTTAGAAAATACTTATTCTACTGTTTATGGCCATTTCTATACATTGGTTCGAAGAATTTTGTAATGTAATTTTTACTTTTTTGACCTAAATATATGTAGCATTATTTACTAGTTTATAATAAGGTCCTGAGTTATAGTTATTTCTCGAAAATATACGTCAATTTAATTTAAACAGTAGAATTCAGTTTTCGGGCCCGAATTTAACTTCCTGTGCTCCGTCAATAATAATTTTTTCAATGTTTTTAATTATTTTCTTATACCCTGCAGCTGTTGATAACATTTGAGCAAATTCCTATCTTACGCTTTTTTATTGAATTTTGTGTAAGAGTTATGCTGAGCAACTTAATACCAACACTCCAGAGTTGATCCGCATAAGATCCAAGAATTGTACATTGAACATCAGACACACGGTCATCTCACTTTGCTAAGGGGATAAAAAAAGTTTTTTACGATGGGCATGCAAAGGATTCCTATGACGTATAGGCTTGTTTCAAATTTTTCTAGGAATGGTTCGAAATTTTTCCACTGGCGACTGAACCCTCCTGCCATCCCTAGCTACTGGCCAATTGAGCATACGTGCTATCTTTTATATGCTTTTCTTTAAAAGCCATTGATAATTAATGTTAATTAGAACTGCAATTTACTGCGTGTTACCAGCATGTGCACGGTGTTCCGATATTGCAACTGCATGTTTGATTAATCGAGCAAGTATGGATTCATTTGAAACCTCGAGGTAGAAAAATTGACGCTTTAGTACATGTCAATCTCTAAGACACGAAAAAAGGCTCATGTTACTTTTAGGGCCGTCCAGGTTTCTGGTGTGTCTGCAAAAGAGTAGGCTTACATTCTAGACTACATTTTTGCTAAGGCTTTGGCTTTGGCTTAGGCTTACGCTAAAGCTTAGACTTAGGGTTGGGCTTAGGAATACGCTTTTGCAACGCTTAGGCTTTATGCTTAGGTTTGGGAATACGCTTAATCTACTGTTACGGCCCTAAAAGTAACATTGGCCCGAAAAACTATACTAAATCTATTTACTTTATTCAGTTTTATTGTTGGCCCAATCCTTTACAGAAATATCTTTAATTTTGTTTGCACATAAATTATTGTAGTTTCTACTGATGACATTTTTCCAATGAAGCAAGAAGGAACAATACGAATACTAGAGCCACCGGCAGATCCTGAAATTTGGGACAGATGGGCTAGAAAAAGTTATGAAACGCAATTTTCATTGTATGCAATACTAGGTATACATGTGCAAATTTTTTGAAAGGAAACAATTGTAAGGTAGGACCTTATCATTTTATCAAAAAAATTTTCTGACGAGCGGAGCATATCCCTTTCTGGATCCGCTAGTGACTTGAGCATATAATAAAAACAGCTATGCTGAACGTATAAGAATAGTCTCATTCTATGTGGTAAACAGTTTTCAACAGGGTCTCCACAGGAATTCAATTTAGTCGGAATCGGAATTACAATTATTTCAGTTTTGATACTCGTTTTATATTTAATGTTTGTGAAAAATTGTTGAAAACATTAATTTTTTGTTTGTAGCAAATAACTTCAAGCGCAAGCATACGACCTCAAGCGATTTAAGCCTAAGTATGTTTCATTTCAATCAACTAAGAAACACAGCCAGAGGCGGATCCAAAAATTTATGACGAGGCGGGCGGGCTGGCAAATGTTATAAAACACAAAAATTGTAAGGTCGGAATCTTATCATTTTAACACCAAAACATTTTCTTATGGTAAGTTGTAAAGTAGGAACCTTATCAGTTTATCACCAAAAATTTTCTATGAGGAAACTTATCACACAAAAAATTTCTGAGGCTAAAAATTGTATTTTTACAAAAAAATTTTCTGAGGGACAAAAATTGTAAAGGTAGAGAGATCTTACCATTTTATCACAAAAAATGCACGATGGGACGTATGCCCCCGCGGCACCCCTGCATTCGCTGGAGTTTATAGCAAAACTTTGTTTACTTTATATTTTAGATATTTGATCTTGGGATACGCAGTGTTCTTCATTGGCGGGTTCCTGGTTTGCCTTCGCATTTTCAAGATTATTTTTCCGTACGAAACTCAATATATGTTTCCATTGCCAGATTCGTTTCCGACTCATGTACGTTTATGTTCTCTCTTATTAACAAAGAGCCAACGTATACAGAAATTTTGTACAACGCGGTTACGGTCAGTAAAAGTTTCGAAAACAGATTGTTTTTTGCGTTAACAACTGAAATCGGTTCCTCCCAAATAATGCCTGGTGCATGGTTCTTAATGGAAAGGTGTTTTTAAAGCATCGTGGGATTTTCAACTACGTTCAAAAAGTTAACATAAAGAACAGCAATGGTTTATCGTTGATGGTTTTAGACTATTGAGTAATGATGGTTTACAAGACAGTGGCTGGGTTTCCAAAATCTTACTTAAGTATTTACTTAAGTTTTACTTAAATAATTACTTCAGTTGTTGACTCAAGTATAAATATTTAAGTTTTGGAGCAAAAACAAACAAACGCCATATGTAATGAACGATCATAAAAAAGGAATAGTTTTGCTCTATATTAAGGACGGTATCACGAGTTAACAATTTTAACTAGACCTGCTGTGCGTTGCGATGAAAAACATGAGCATAATCTATTTGGTTATTTGGTTGCGTGCGGAAGTTTTTAATAAACAAACTTTATCATGCCACTCGCCGGCGTACGGCGGTGTCTGGCTGCGCGTGGCGAGTGTAGCGCAACCCGTACAGTCATTTTTTGCAAAAGCAATTGAAAGCAAGAGCAGAGCAGCGAGCGATAAAACGAAAACTACTCGGCAACATTGCTTTTGTCAATGATGGGTCCGTAAATTTCTGTCAGAGAGAGAAGCGCACATAAACGCGTGAGTGAAGCGAACGTGAAGCCAAGCGCAGTTTTTGTTAATACATCCTTATACTCAATGGCGGATCCATGGGGGGCACCCCGGCCATGGCCCCCCCAACAGCATCTCGACAAAAATTCTACAGCAATTTTGTGACCATAGTTCGTGGTTTGTGTATAGGTCAAAAGTAAGTTTATTACCTGTGAAATTTTGCCCCCCCCCCCATTTTGAGATCCTGGATCCGCCACTACATACTATGTTTTTTTCTGGTTTGACGTGAGATTCATAAAATCGCTAGTAGGCAACCGAATATGAATGTAGCAGAAAAATAGTACCAGACATTTCAAGAACGAAGCCAGCGAGAAACTAGGCGCGTTTTGTAGTTAATTTCAGTTGGGGTTCTACACGAGTAGACAGATTTATAGTCCATCGGAATTAGTTTTCTGGTGCGTTTTTAATAATTTCAGTGGGTTTTTTGGAAAAAAATGGGTGAAAACCATCTATTTCAGCCAAAGTCATGCTGTGGCCAAATATGTTAAAGAAAAGTATGAATGTTTTACCCTGTGGCTACAGCTTAATGTATACAAACTATATCCGGATGTGTGTAAGGATGATGGTATGTAACTTATTTTATTAAGGATACTTGTTTTTCAACTGCACTACACGCAATGTCAGCACAAAACTTATCGCGTTGCCATTTATGTCACGATTCGCTTCAGTCAGCTGTCTTTCAACTTGTACAACCGCAACAAATTTACCGAAACTCAAATAATCGACTGTTGTATAATAGAAGACCGCAACACAAATTGCAAAATAAACAACACCATTCCAGAATTGCTAGACGGCTGGGTAGTTATAACGAAACTACAGCATCCATAGAATCCGCAAACAAGCGTTCTTATTCGACGATTTGTGACAATAAACAGTGCCATCGGCATTCAGTAGCCAATCAATGCGCAGCGTGTCAGTTTCTTTTGCCCAATGACGATGTAATGCGGTTCGAAACAACCAATCAAAAACACAAATCTTATAAGGCATCGCCCAATAGCAAGCGAGCTAGCAATTTAGAGACGGAACAGTCGAAACACGCTGGCGATATTTGGGATCAAGCGTTGGAAGCAACTAATGTTCGAAGTTCACCGTGTCAGAAGTTTAGACAGCGTAATCATGTTCAAAGTGCAGTTGTGTGATTACAGACTGCCGAGATGTTTGCGTGCAAAAGACGATGTTTAACGCTTACAGATATATTGGAGGGGATTCAGTTGAAATATTAACAAGCTTTTACCATACCAGCTGGACCAAAACTTTTCCAGGGGAGGCAAAATTTTTCTACGAGGGCCTGAGAGCGCTTCCCGGCCAACTTTTAATTACGGGCTCCATATAATATTGCTCAATGTATTGGTTACTGTAGTAACCCAAATAAGAGGAGGGACTGATATTTATTTGGCCTATCCAGAGCGTACCCCCCTTGTCATTCGGTTACGAACTTAATTATTTTAACCCGCCCTCCGCCGATCTTCGTTACTGATATATTCGGTATTGCAACTATCCGTTGAACTAATCGTTTTTTGCCTTGCATCAACAGCTTGAGCGATAATGCATGGCTATACTTTGGATTGTTACTTTCAAAACTTACGTACGCTTTAAAGTTTCGAACTCAAGTTTATGTGGTCCTCTTTATGCGCTACAATTATGGATAATTGAAATTTATGGACTCTAATTAGGGTTTAGGGACTCTATCCGCTTACGGACTCTTATTAGGGATACGGACTCCTATTGATTGGGACTCAAAATGGGAACCCCCTTTTATTACCCCACTTTTATTTGTGTCACAACAGTACAGTAAACAGGCGATGTTATAGTGATACATAAACAAGAAAATTTTTTGTGAATGTTTTCAGCTCCAATAGAAGAGATTTGTTGAACAAAAGTACGAATGGCCATATTTAGCGAACAATTTCACTGGTTGAAAATTTTCTAGACGGGACAAAATTTTTCCAGCGGGGGGCTGAGCCCGTTGGCCCCCTAAGCTACGATTCGGATCTCAGCGCAGAACCAGTAAATGAATACAAGCTAGTTTTGTAACTTACATACATATATATCAATATAACTGAATATTTCTACTATCACGGGATTACATAGAATTTCGGCTAAGTAACGTTAAAGCTATTTTCGTAGGACTCGGTTGCAAGATTTCGAACTTCCAAACAAACTTTTCATATTTATTTTAGACTTTACAGTTACTGAACTCTGTTATCGGTTTACACGAAACACGACATGTTTGTTAACAATGTTGCGTCGATAGTATAAACATATTCCTAAGCCTAAACCTAAGCGTACGAATGAGCTTATACCTAACCCGAAGCATAAGCATAATCAAAGACATAATCTAAAGCTTAAAGCTTTACGCTATTGCGGTCCTGCAGAAAAAAGAAAAACGTTTCACCGCTGATCTTTACATGTGCCGCTTTGTGGATGGAAATGTCTTCATTTCTGACATAGGTATACTCGTTTTCAGTTCTTTCATACTGTATTGACCCGAATAAGAGGGGGGACTGATATTTATTTGGCCTCTCCAGAGGGTACCCCCCTTGTTATTCGGCTACGGACTGTGATTTATTTTTAACCTACACTCCGCCGCCCTTCGTTACTGATATATATCCGGTACGGCAACTATCCGTTGAATTAAACGTATATTTGTCTCGTTTCAATAGTTTGAGCGATAATAAAAGGTTATACTTAGCAATGTACTTTCAAAATTTAAGTAGGCTATAAAGTTTCGAACTCAAATTATTTGGTCCTGGAGTCATTTATGTGCTACATTTAGGGTTAATTGACATTTATGGACTCTAATTAGGATTTAGGGACTCTATCCGCTTACGGACTCTTATTAGGGATACGGACTCCTATTGATTCGGACGCAAAATGGGGAACCCCCTCTTATTACCTCCTCTTATTCGGGTCAATACAGTACATTAATTGGCCAATGTGAAGAACAGGGGCGGAACAGTATTATAATCATTCCTAAACCCAAGCCTAAACCTAAGCCTAAGCCTAAGCGTATTAGAACGAGAATATTTCTAAGCCTAAGCCTAAGCCCAAGCCAAGCAAAAAAGTAGTCTTAAGCTTAAGCTTACTCTTTTCCAGTCAACTGGAAGAACGTTCCGCCCTTGATCTTTTACATGGGCGCATTAATTAAAGTATTTTCTCTCGCTTCACTGATATTGCAATCTACTTCGACTGCCTCATCGTCAGCAAAGGCACAATGTTCGTTTTGTTGGGACATTTTTGTATTAACCTCACGAGCGTTGAGCAGTTGAGTAGTGTGGTCATTTTTTGGCCGAATTGAAGTAATATGTTGAAAGCAGCATGGCGACGAAATTTGTGACTTTTTCAGTAAACTATACCGCACCGGTTTAAATCGTGTATAACCTGTCAACGCCGTAGTCGCACTGTGATTGCATTCGGTACTGGGAACAGCAGCCGAACCGCTGAAACTATGCCTTCTTGTGACAGATTCAGGAGCTGTAATATGATCAGTTAGAGTGCCGTCAAGCGGAATTCCTGATTGAGTTTCACTTATTACGCGGCGGTTGTTGTGGGAAAATTGTTCCGCGTTATGAGAAACTTGATTACGATTATGGGAAAATTGTTCACTGTTATGGGAAAATTGTTCACTGTTATGGGAAAACTGTTCACTGTTATGGGAAAACTGTTCACCGTTATGAGACAATTGTTCACCAATTGCTGAACACGACCCGGTTGCTAAGCTAGGACCAGCTGGATGTTGCGGAAGTGTTCGTGATTTGCTGCTCCCAGTGTGATTTGACCGTCGTTTAAGCGTTTGAGTATCGCATATTGCAACGTTGGCTGGATCTGCGGTCAGTGTTTGAATGTGTGAGTAAAATTCAACCGCTGCAATTGCGTTATCGAAGCTGAATCCAATGACTTGGCTATGATCGCTTGAGCATAACATTGTGTGAAATGTTTGTTCGATCTGGTAATAACAGTTGAGTAGATTTAATCTGTACGGCGGTCCGTAGCCAAGGGTGGTGGCAGGGAGGGCTCAGCCCCCATGGAAAAACTTTGGCACCCCCTGGAGAATTTTAATCCTTGCTTGTAACTCATTTAAAACCCTTGAATACTCCTTGGTATATTACGCACCTTTCAGACAGTGGTGCTATTCATTTTGTATTTTCGTTTTTTTGCCATGGTCTTTACTATGGTTTTGCTAATACTACGTTTGAATATCTTTTCGTATATATGCGTATAACTGGCAATCGGATTTCAGTAAGCTTTGTCCTCGTCAGCAGGAGGAGAATGATGGCAAACCAAGCCTGAGCTGTCTGACGATGCCAGTAATAAGCACTTCCTTACCTACTTACTTGCTTTTGAAAATTTTTTAACCCTCCTAGCAAAGTGAGCTGGCTACGGGCCTGTCTGTATGCCTTAATATTCTTATCAAGTTCAATAGCCCTTAAAATTCATAGATGTTTTACTTTTTAAATAGCTTAAATTCAAATCATTTTGCGAAACTCATTCAACATTTAAACTGCATTTACTTTCAGTGCAATAACAATCCCAAGTTACGTAATTGATCTGACGAATTTATCTGTTATTATGCGGCCGTCACGCATTGAATTTAAAACATTGGCCTGAAAACGATGTGGACCCGGTGAACCGCGGCGGAGCCGACCTCATAACGCCGGACCAGGTCGCTTGCAATCTGAAACTGATCGATCCGGTTTTAGGAGACAACGGTCCGAACCGGAAGTCGACCAACGCTCTCAGTAAATGTTTAATTACTGAACAACTACAAATTTACTGCTTCGATTCGAGTTCTTAAACTTTTATTGTGAATGAAAATTACTCCAACTTTCTCAGACAACGTGTAAGTATCGTTTTAAGCGAATTTTAATTTCTAAAATTTTGTCTTAAAACTACAGAAACCAGTGCTGTAAAAATATACATATTAATCAGTGCTGGTTGATTCATACGGTCTTAACGGACCGGACCGGTCCAAAGCGGCCCTACCCTGGGCAGGGATTTGTCCGGCCCAAATCGAAAATCAACGTTAAACAGGCCGGGCTGGTGACAATTTTAGGCAACGACCTGGTCCGACCTATATCATTTGAACGATATGTGTTTATAAACAAACAAACAAATAAACAAACAAACAAACAAACCCAAATGTGATTCTGAAATTTACGTAATAACAAAGCAAATTTGATACCAAAAAATGTGCTAATTCTGACGCTGTCCATTCTCGTTAGTTCAAAACTAAAATGCCTGTAATCAACTGGATATAGATGCTGTACACATTTGACAATGTGGCTGTAAGCCTACCTGTGTGTACTTTGACAATGAATCGATAACATCTTGCCACAGTGCGAATCCGGTTCCTTTTTCTGCGAGTACGATTTGAAGTTGGCGTCGTGTGCGACATCGAGACTCACCGAGATTGAGTACTAGCACAGGAATTCCGGTATAATTCAACTGCCATTCGTCCGGTGGTTCCGTTTGTTTCTGTAGCAACTGATGCCTGAAATTGAGTTTCAAAGTTTTTTCATTAACCGCATTTCCAACGAAACAGGAGTTCAAAGTCAGTCAATTTTTCCACAAGGCTAATTTTGGGTTGCGGTATACTTGACGTCCGGCGACGCCCGTCACCGTGCGTCACCCGTACGGCGCCGTTCGTCACCGTCCGTCACCCGTATGTTACCATACGTTATCGTAAGTGAGTTATTTGCGTACGATACCGCAAGTTGACAGACGGCGCCGCATGGGTTACGCACGGTGACGGACGGCGCCGGACTGAACCGTGCGAGTGACGCACGGCGCCCTACGAGTGACGCACGGTGACGGACGGCGCCGGACTGTATCGTGTGGGTGACGGACGGCGCCGGACTGTATCGTGTGGGTGACGGACGGCGCCGGACTGCATCGTGTGGGTGACGGACCGGACTGTATCGTGTGGGTGACGGATGGCGCCGGACTGTATCGTGTGGGTGACGGACGGCGCCGGAGGTCGCCGCACGTCAAAAAAAGTATAGTGCAATCCTAAAAGGATAAATTCAGTTTAAATCAACACTAAAATGTAGCAATTTCAACTGCAATTTATGCCAGTTTATTATGTGTAAACGCTCAAAACAAACCAATGTGCGGCACGTGTGAACTAAGTATTCAACATGGTGTGTTTTCGTAATCATTTATCAGATCAGGAAAACTGCAAAAATAGATCCGCAGCTGAAACAGCTCTAATAGCAAACTAAAGACGTAGCCTTTGCATAAGCTCTTGACTATTAGCCTAAAACCAAAAATGATGCGTATAAGCATTAACCATTTAAAACGTGAGAAGAAGTTTACAAACAGCATCCATTTTAGGTATTTTGCAAATCCAAAATGCACCTATACTATTTGATTTCTAACATCGAACTGCACTATAAATTGCATTGCAAGATAATTTGCCACTAATTCTGAGTACACGATTTCGGTTAGTGTCAGACTTGTTCGAAAACCCATAACAAGTGATTGGTGTTACACACAGGAGCGATTACAGCTTCTCAGCCAAGTTTATCAACGAGTTACGTAAGCTACAGTCTCAACGGAAAATACGGCAACCCAAAAACTATGCCGTTTTTCTGAACGTTTAAACGACCGCTGTCGTTAGCCGTGGTTGCAGACATTTTGAACGAGAGCTTCCAAAGTTAGAGCTAGCAACAAACATTTTGTTCAATAACACAGCTAACTGATCAGCACTGGTACTGTTCATATGGCCAATGTTGCTCTAAGGGGCTTAACAGTAGATTAAGTGTATTCCTAAGCATAAGCCAAAGCCTAAGTGTTGCAAAAATGAGTTCCTAAGGCTAAGCGTTGGAAACATGAGTTCCTAAGCCTAACCCTAAGACTAAGTAAAAAAATGTAATCTAGAATCTAAACCTACTCTTTTATAGAGCCACCATACACTTGGACGCCCCTTAAAGTAACATGGGTCGTTCATATATAAATATAACCTCTAATTTTGTACAGTCACTTTAGAAAGCTAAAACGGTGTGGTGTCGAAATAGCAAGCTTGTAGTTTGCGAACTATGTGCAGTACAACTTTGGAACACTTATCATTCTAAGCTTAACACGAAACTATTACGGTCTGTGACTTTTTCATCACCCTTATCCATGAAATGTTGGGATAACGGGGAGCGACTGTGTCTGGGACGTATGCTAAACCCATATGGCGGCCCATGTGAAGAATAGGAGCTGAACGTTTTTCTGTGGGACTAGAATAGAATAAGCTTCAAGCTTTCGACTATTTCTTTGCTTGGCTTAGGCTTAGGCTTAGGCTCCGGAATATGCTTATACTACTGTTCCGCCACTGTTTGTTTACATTGGCCCATATGGCTATATTGATTGAGTGCAACTTTCAAACCGGCACATCTATGATCTAGCGCCGCATGTCTTACCCGGAATACACGTTTGCTAAGCATTTGCAAACAACAATTTGAGTCGCATAAGATCTGTACATAATTGCTACTTTCGCGATTTGAATGTCGTTTAAATACTCATTCGCAGTAAAGGTATTATTATTTGATCCTTCAACATTTGATTCGCTAGCGACCTTGTTGCTGTCATCATTTGCTCCAGCGATTTCTAACGTTTCGTGATCTGGTTGAACGGCAGTGTTTGATGTACTGGCATAATTTTCATGCAGTTTTAATCTGTTAATGCCGTTTTCATCTTTGTCGCTCAGCGTAACGGTCTCTAGCGTTTTTGTACGTTCAATTCCATCAGAATTGTCAACATTTTTAGCCGATCCGTGATTACAATCGGCTGAACCGCTTGCTTCAGCGGATTTGTGTTTTGTTGCGGTATCGCAATGTAAATGTTCAGCGCGGTGTGTGGAATTTTTCCGTTTTTTACCTTTGTGTCGTTTTCGAGTACGTTCTCTTGTCGTGTATTGTTCTTTGTACCCATTTACATCATCGTCACTCGAATGCCCAGCGCTTTGTTTGTTGCTGTCCGTGACTTCGGTGTGATTTCTTGATTCTTTTGGCGAATGTCGACGATGTCCATGATGATGATGATGATGACTGCGGTGTCGATGATGTTTCTTTCGTTTTTTCCGCCGGTAATCGCATGACTGATTAGCGTCACTTTGCTCCAAATCTTCCGGCTGTTCATTCCGGTCGTTGACGGATTTTTCTTTGATGTTGCCGTGATCTTCATTGATGCAATCTTTTGACCGATACGCTCGTCGATAATGAACTTCTCCAACGCGATTTTCCCGACTCTCTTTGCTGTCGATTTCCGTTGAAAATTTATCAAGTATGCTGTCCAGAGTCAGGCTCGAATCAGCGGCCTCACAGGTAATGCTGTGAACTTCGGACGCCACGTCGCCACTGTGCCCATCAGCCGCATGGCATTCGTTTTGAACGATAACCGCTTCAAAATCGTCATCATCATCATCATCTTCTTGTATTGGTTTAAGAGATTCTACTGGACGGTCGATAGTGCTATCGTAGTTAAGATCAAATTGTTCACAAGTCTGACGCTGCTCAGAGTCGTGTTGAGCTTGAGTTTGAGAATTTTTAATATCTGGAGCGAGTTTTGAATTAATTTGACTTGAACAAGTGACGTTTTGGTCAGAGTTGCCTGTTGGATCTGATTTTGATGCGTGATTTAGTTTACAGGCAAACTTTTGACACGATAAAATATATTTTAAAGTTTGCAAAATCATGGATGATGTCATATTTGTTGCATACTTGAACAATTAAAAGCGATGATCTATTGAGTTTTAAATAATTAACTTGATACGATCTACTAAAGGTTTAATAATTCAGTGGACTTAAACCGCATAACATTTGTTTTTAGCAAAAAAACCACCGTTTTAGCTTCACGTGACAGGAAATTGCTGCGAACCACGACTCAGGAGCAGCTTGTTAGCAGTGAGGAAATCCAAAATGTTTTCAGTGGGAGTTCGGAATTACAACATCCACAACACGTTTTTGTCAACCCGCGTTTACATACGGATACTAGCGGGTATAGGGTTCAATAGCGGACTTAGATTGAAAAAACCTCACGAGCAAAGCGATCGAGAAACCAAATGCAATTTTAGTGCTAAATCATACAGCAAAATTTTGGTTTTGATCCTTATTTGGGCAAAGTCAAGTATTGATGGTCGGTGTTCGATAGGCCAGTATTAGAGTTCCACTAGAACACAGTACGTACGTAATACGTCTAATGTCTAGACCGATATAGTACATTTCTACTGCGGTATATAAACAACGACATACAAAAAAATAATTGAACAAATCAAATATTGACAAAGTTTTTGATGTTCAGATTTACAAAATTTTTCAATTTAAATTCTTTTTTAAGTGATTTTTTCGTACTTAAAATGTGTCACAATTGTGACAAATTCAACGTTTTCAGACTGCGATGGTTAAACATTAATTTATGGTCAGTGCAATTTTAGGTATCGGAAACGCGTGTATATCTATGAGTAAGCGTTCAACGATAGGCCCATATTACTTTAAGGGGCGTCCAGGTTTCTGGTGGGTCTATTAAATAGTAGGTTTAGATTCTAGATTACATTTTTTGCTTAGGCTTAGGCTTAGGCTTAGGAATTCATTTTTGCAACGCTTAGACTTAAGTTTAGGTTTAGGAATGCGCTCAATCTACTATTACGCCCCATAAAGTAACATTGGCCGAAAGATACGTGAAAAAATCCGAACATATGTTGCACAGAACAAACGTGTTATTGGTGCAGATTTATTGCCAAATTTATTTATCAAAATTTAAAAAAGTGACCTACAAAATTCGGTTGCAATACGTCAAAATTTTGAAGGCCAACTGCGTGTTTTTTTCGTGTTCGATAAAACATCAAAACGCAAAGACACACATTTTTTAATTGAAATTTATGAATTGTGTTACAAGTTGAGTTTTATCGATGCAGATTGGCATCGGGGAATACGAACAATTGTGTCCGATGCGTACAGGAAAATGTTCCTTTTTGAGAGCGACGTTAACTCTGTCACGGTATCGCGACTCGCGACGCGAAAATTCGTTGCACAACAACTTAACGCTCAACAACTTCCTGAGCCTAAGCCTTAGTTTAAACGCCATCCTAGTCATAGTACTAAGAGTGAACTAAACATAATGATGAGTGACAAATTGTCGAGTCGACGAGATATTGAATTACAAGGGTTTAGACGACGAATTGACGAGTCATGATACCCTGATACGTTCCAATCATTGCTACGCCAGTTGTGTGAGAAATC
Source organism: Enoplolaimus lenunculus (assembly GCA_030248215.1). Lineage (NCBI taxonomy): Eukaryota > Metazoa > Nematoda > Enoplea > Enoplida > Thoracostomopsidae > Enoplolaimus > Enoplolaimus lenunculus. The sequence goes on along the minus strand of JASANG010003808.1, from coordinate 33,119 downwards.
GCCATGTGAACATATACAAATTTACAATATTCAAAAAAGTACGTTCCATAGTATATATTAAACTAATATGCTATTATAATTTTGGCCATTGTTACTTTAAGGGGCGTAACTGGAGATTAAGCGTATTTCTAAGCCAAAGCCTAAGCCTAAGCGTTGCAAAAATGAGTTCCTAACCCTAAACCTAAGCCTATGCCTAAGCAAAAAGTTGTAATCTAGAATCTAAACCTACTATTTTATAGACCCACCAGAAACCTGGACGCCCTTTAAAGTAAACATTGGCCTTATTTTTAACAAAAGTTTAGGGTGTTTTACAAAGTAGATGCTGTTGCGAAAGGCGGTTTCCGCCCTGTTCCGGTATCTTTCAATTGCGAAACATTTTCCTACGCCAAACCGCCGTAAATTTGCGAAAGCGAACAAAAGCCTTGAAATTATCGGTTTTCCTTAAAAATATCAGTTCTCCAATTGCAGCCGAAGAGTTTAGCCTGTCATACATTGCGGAAATGACAATTGCGCCTGGCGCATCGGTTTGCATTCTATTTTAAAAACCTTTTTTTTACCGTGATGCGCGTCGGTCTCCAGCGGCGGGCGGCATGTATAGCGCAACCTCTTATGCAACAAAAGATGTAACAAATTAAATGTTTTGTTGCCAATCTTGATTGGCAACAGGCAGCATAAAACTGATTGGAACTGAAATTCTGATAACGTTTCAAGCTTTAAAAAACACACAAGCAATTCTATAAAAAACATGACCACCAATCAATGGCGGGGGTAAAAAATAACGATAAAGTCTTTTAAGATGAAGGTTTCGAAAATGAATGCCCGGCATTAATAAATTCTCGTTATTAAAATAATAAAAATGGTATTTGTTCCTTTTTTACTGCGTTTATTCGTTAAACACGCGTCACGGTTGTTGTTTTAATTGTTCACTGGATAAAATTGCAGGCTATGCAAACAGAAACGCAGTGCGAGCGAAAAACAAACAGACTCTATTAAACAAATTTTAAAAAAGTTATCATGAGATGTTTGTTTAAAGACTCCGCCCCGCCCCCAGAAGATATAAAATGGTACAACAAATAGTAAAGCAATTATAAAGGGTACGAGAGAGGTATGCCCACCTACAGATATCGTCGACCTCTGACGCGTCGAAATGATTTTGTATAGCATTCATAGAATTCTACTCTAAGAAAATCTCCTTGTGCCTCTGGAAAAATCCTTGACCCTTAGTAATAATATGTGGTCGTGGGGCTGGCCAAGCATAATCGTAAGCGTAATCCAAAACCTAAGCATATTAAACCCAAGAATACTGACTGGTGACGAACAATCGAGTCGATGAAATTTCGGATAACAAGTTGTCAGGCGACAAATTGTAGTGATACCGTTAACAAAGTATCGTTAATCTTGTTTGAAAACGATTCATTTAATACTGAAGCAAACTAATTTGTATAAAATGTGAAAAATCAGGCGGAAGGGGCATGAAGAAGATTTACCTAAACGCGCAGCATGAAAACTAAAACACTTGATATATATTTGCAAATTAATTACACTTTGTTTACACTGTTTAAAATCAAAGGCAGGAAAATTTGCCAGGTGCTAAACTTTAGCTAAGAATATTTAGTCCATAAATGTCAATTATCCCTAGTTGTAGCGCATAAATGACTCCAGGACCAAATAGTTTGAGTTCGAAACTTTAAAGCTTACTTAAATTTTGAAAGTACATTCCTAAGTATAACCTTTTATTATCGCTCAAACTATTGAAACGAGACAAATATACGTTAAATTCAACGGATAGTTGCAGTACCGGATATATATCAGTAACGAAGGGTGGCGGAGGGTGTGTTAAAAATAAATAAGTCCCCCACTCTTATTCGAGTCTCTACAGTACACGCAAATCAGTACACAATGCATAGTGGTTAACAATTTCTACATGTATGTTCAGTATCTCAACAAGACATGAGAGCACCACCTAACTCGAGCGTCAAGTAATTACTGCTGAGTGGTGATAGTAAACTCTCACACTTGCGAGGACGCGGTTCGAAAGCTGGTTTAAAATAAGATCTTATACGAAATAGAAAATGTTCATGTAAGAAAGGGTTAAATATCAAACTGCCAGAACTTAGGAATTTATCGTTACACTGTAAATTTGAGTGAGTTGATTTTAACTCAGAATAAGTTGAATCACTCAATCTGAGTTAGGACTATCAGAACTCACAATTTTGAGTTGATGCAATTCATTCTGAGTTAATTAATCAACTCGTACAGATTCAACTCAACTCACAGTGAGAAGTCAACTCAGGGTAAGTTAAAGTGTTCTGTTATTAACTCAGAAATAATTAACTTTCCGTCTGAGTTTATTAATTAACTCATTGGAATTTACAGTGTACGACATGAATTCTATAAACCAACAGCATAAAATTGAAGAAACGAACCATACAAAAGTTACAATTGTGACATATTTTATCAGTGACTTACCCAATATACAAATTCGCCAAACAACGACAAATCACAACGTGAGTACCATTTGACCGAAACATCGAAGAAATTTGTTGCAGCGCTGAATCCGACAGCCATTCATCTGCATGATTCCTCGTATACTCCGCGGTGTCAGATATTGTATTTGACCTGTCATCATTGGAATGCATCCAGGCTGTCTGTTTGTTATCTTTCTTCAACACAATTTTGGGCTGACTTGAATTGTTGTAGCTGGCGGATTTGGCATTTGTGACTCTGAGTTGTTTTTGGTCGGCCGGATTATACTCGCACTGTTGTCTATCACACCACATTGTGTTTTGACAATTGTAGTTGTTATTATTATTGTTATTATTATTATTATTATTATTATTATTGTTCTTGTTCTTATTGTTGTTGTGGTTGTTGTTGTTGTTGTTTTTGTTGTTGTTGTTATTGTTGTTGTTGTTGTTGTTGTTGTTGTTGTTGTTGTTGTTGTTGTTGTTGTTGTTGTTGCTGCTGCTGCTGCTGTTGTTGTTGTTGTTGTTGTTGTTGTTGTTGTTGTTGTTGTTGTTGTTGTTGTTGTTGTTGTTGTTGTTGTTGTTGTTGTTGTTGCTGCTGCTGATGTTGTAATTATGCTGCGAAATCAACGCATACCTGTCAATCGTATCAAAGCATGTACCCTTTCCGTTGAAATTCGAAACAGTATTGTTTCGTTTTGGAACATGTCCAATTGTAGAACATTCGTCAAGTTCATCTTTTGTCATTGTTTCCCATGATTCGCTAAGCTTCAATTCTCCCGAGCCTATTCTGCTGTTTGGTGCTATTTGCCAATGCTGAAATTTCGAAACGTGTCTGCAATTTTCAAACTTTGAACAATTTTGTTTGTTGTTTTGGTGATATTTCTGCCATTGCACCAAATCTTTTTGCTGGCAGCCGCAATTTTCTAGATTATTTTCATCGAAAATATGATAGATCTTCTCAATTTTGTACTCTTTCGGTTGATGCAATTCGTTTGACGAATCGTCGACGACAACTCCTGAGTCATTGGATTGCAGTGAACTAACGCATTGGCGCCGCTCATCGCAATCACCAATCATAGCGGAGTTGCTCCAGAGCGCCGTCTGATTAACTTTGTTTCCAGTTGAAACTCTTTGGTCGACGGAATTTGACTGTTTCCGGAAAACTATGCCTTTGATGCCTCTTTCGCTGGTTTCTATTGTTTTTATTGGACGTCGGTAGAACTGGTTTGACGAGTTTAGTTCCAGGATTTCGAGTCTAGTTGGAGCAGTGTCGTTACCGCGGCTAGCCATCAACGAATTGAATCTAACAAATTTAGAGCCAGTGCCGTGTTTAACCTTGCTTGCGAACTGTGGGGCAGTGACAGAAATTATTTGGTGTCCCTCTGTGCAATCGGCGGTGTCAAAATCAGATCTTGAGTTTCTAATCAAAGAACGCGTTTGTTGAACTTTTGTAGATAGCCGACCCGGAGTTTTTCTTACATTTCGTCTAGATTTTGTAGGTTTCAAACCTCGTGTCTTATCATCATCGTTTCTAACGTCTGCCATGATGTCAACCCTATTTTGGTTGTGTTCAACCCCGAAATATTCTGTGCTATAATGACCAGATTTCCTTGATTTTGTTTCAAGTGACTGGAACCATTGCGGCAGGTTTGCCCGCAAGTTCATTCCGTTTAACGGAAATTCTTGATGGGATGTTAACGTAACAAATGGAACAGAACCTGGACGACGTTCACTGCTTTTGGCTATTTTTGATCCAACATGGAAGCGATTATTATGCGTTGGTGACTTAGTTTCGAACAAGCGAATCTTTGAGTTGAGGTCGTTCAAATTAGGCGTAGTCAGCTTTGACATAGAGTCCCTTTTCTTATTTGACCGGAACAACGACTGGTCGTTGTGATACGGGTTGCACCAATGAGCTTTGCGCACTCGGAGGCAACTGTCACTTTCGTTGGAGTCTGCTAAATTGTTAGAACAATTGCGACTCCGACAATTGAAAGCTGTTGCTTGAGCTTGAACTTTATCCTTGTCATTGCCTGATTTGCCTCGGGTGGCAACTTCCTTACTTTCCAGTGTTCCGCTCACGTGTTGCAAGTAGGCTCGTTGTGTTCTGATACCGTTTGTGTCAGTTGGCTTTTGCCCTAGATTAGTTAGATCGTCTAAACCGCGACAACAATTCGAAATGTTGACAGTGTTTCGACCGGAGTTGATTGTTCGGTTCGGCACTGCTCGAGTGTAATTTGAGCAACTATAAGCCACAGTGTTAGGATTTTGATTTTCTAATTTGACTTGAAATTGCTGTTCTGAGAGGAGCAGTGGTTGACGGCTGTTGTTATTGTCACGTTTCTCACGTATATCGTTTTTCGGATGAAATATTTGTTTTCGCGCAGCCAAATTGCTATCTAATTCAATTCTTTTCATTTGTTGACGACAACAGTTACTCCTATAATCAACTGCTTCCTGCTTAATTGTTCTTCTGTCCATGATGTGTTGTTCTGATTTCGGTAAATTCTTCTGCTTGTGGTTTGCGTCGTGAGTCGATCCAATCAAAGGCGTCCGTTCCAACTGTTGCATTACTTTTGCTGAAATCATTTTGTTTTGTTGATTACTGCTGTACCGTTTGCTTTGTTTTCTTTGAGACAACAGATTTTCTTCATCCCAACTTACCGTTTTCAACAGCTGTTTTTGACTACCACCATATTGACTACGAACGCTGTTCGGATTATTCCAATCACCGGGAACTTCGGAGATATTCGGTGAATTCAACTTTTCAACATCAATCTTTGTCGATAAACAGTGATCAGCGCTGCCGCTTCGATCGTAATCACCAGTACCACAGTTTGGATGACACCAGTTTTTCGCAGAATGGTTGCCAAACGATTCGGTTAACGAAGAAGTTGCACTTCTGGCACCGCTGGAACCAGTGGGCTGGTTGAGCAACTTTTTGCTCGAATCTGTTTTAGTAAGTAGGTTCAATTTGGTAGAGCAACAGCTTTGAGATTCAGTGCTAATAGTTGTATTCGTTGTTTGGTTGTGAACAACATTTCTAGAGTACACTGGTTTATCTTGACCGTTCAACTCGTACAAAGGCTGTAGATTGGGTTCAGATGTATTGTTTTGTTGGCTAGTTGTAGACGCAGCGAACTCAACGGTAGGCTGAGGGACAACGTTTAACAGCGGTGTAAAGTTGAAATTTTGTTGGAAGTCATATGGCCGGCGTAATCGTGGTGAAAAATGACTTATATTACCTCTAAAACCGGGTTTATGGGTTTCAACTGCGCATCGGATGCTTTTCGAGTTGCCATTTTCGATCAAAGTTGATTGGTGTGCGCTTGCAGGCTGTAAGCTTAGAACACTCGGGCAACGAACGTGACCGCTGCTTGGCAACTTTCTATCATGCTTCTGAGTTTGTTGTTTGACGATTGTCTGTGAAGTTTCCACATTTCTCGGTTCGTTTGTCATCGACCCCTGCAAAGATGCTGACAGCGGTGCGGAGTGACCACTGGTCAGTGATGGAACGTCACAGCTCGGCGTATTGATGGACTCCTGAGACGCGAGACCATACATATTAGGAGCTTTCCTTGCGGTGCTGCATTTTGATAAACGGAATTTTGGAGCAATTGCTGGTGATGGCAACGCATTGACAACCGAATTAAACCGAAGTGGTGCAGGATCACCCGTCTGGTGTGTTTGGAGTTTGGTTTTGTTTTCTTTGAGGCGTTGAAGGAATTTCCCCTGCGAACCAGTAAAAAGTTTACTAACGGAATTTTGAACGTGTTTTCGGGTAATTGAATTGTCGTTATTGGGACTGTGGCATAGCGACACGGGTGAAACATCGGTAAATTCTGTTGCTGGGTCGAACAATACTGGATTCGAGTTCGCTTTCGGTAGCATTTACTATTTAATTTCTAGATAATTACAACGAATTGCTAAACGACTACTGTAAGATTTTGTGACGAATAAAAATAGTTAAAGCATTGGGGGTAAAATTTAGGCAGTAACAATCTGTTTTAACTATACACTATTGAATCACAAGGTGATTGCTATGAGCGTAAAACATACAATTTATATTTTTTATTTTGCAACTGCTTTGATAGTGCTGGGTATTCGGTTTAGAAGATTGCTAACTAATAACTAACATTGGCCACCTGAAATTCAGCTGATTTGGTTTGTCTCCGAGTGTACCGAATGTCAACCTTCCCTCGAGCTGTATATACATGAGTCGTTTTAACGTTCCAAGAAGAAATGCCCACATTAAAACATACTTACACCAAATCGTACAAACTTCAGTTTATGTAAACTTTTAGTGGTGCCCCAGAAATTTCTGATGGGGGTCAGGCTCTTAAATGTTTTGAAACAGCAATTTTTCACCAAAAAATTTTCTGAGGGAAAAATTGTAATATAGGGGCCATATAATTTTTTGAGTAAATCTTTCTGAGGGGGAAATTATAAAGTAGGGGGTACCTTATCATTTTATCACAAAAAAATCTCGTGAAGATAACATTGTGACGTTGTAAGGTAGAAACCTTACCATTTTATTACAGAAAATTTATTGACGTAAGGTGTTATTCCTGCCCATTCCCTTTTAGATCGCCTAGTTCCTGCCTGCTCACCAGATCGAAATAGACTAGGATGACATTTTAGACTAATTTTTTGCTTGGGTTTAAGCTAAGCTCTGTGTTAAACCTGCGTTTATTACGCTGAGGTGGTTTAAACTTGTGAATATGTTTTAATTGCTACATTCTTAAAGTAACAGTGGCCCAAAACTTCAGGACCCGCTCTAGTATGAATATATCAGAACATAATGCCGATTTGGCTCCTCATATCCCCAATGACAATGTTGAATTATAATTCAATTTCTTAAGACTTGAATATAAATATATACTTTCACTTTTTGTGATCTTATATGGACTACAGCGGAACCAAAAATGTATTTTCAACAGTTCAGCAATCTATGTTTTTTTATTTACAATACTGTGTAAAAGCGACGCGATGAGTTGAATTGCGGCATTTTTTGCGTTTGATGACTGGTTTTTACCGCACGTAATTTAATAAAGATATTATTTGACAGTGCGTATTCGATGCAAATTTTTCGCTGGGCTAATTTTGAGATAATGTACAAATAATGTGGTTCAATATTTTAACTCAGGGTTGTTTTTCGTCAGCTGCCGCTAACTTAATGTGCAAACAGTGCAAATTATTCCAAAAAATTTTTTCACAACCGGAATTCCGAGATTAGAATTCCAATTCAAAACAAGTTCAGATTACAATTCCGATTGCGCAATCATTCGGAGTCCGAATTTTGAGAATTTAGTTTAAATCTACATGTTGTGATATTTTGCATAAAAATCTGCATCATTTATCCATTAAATTGTTTTCAAAGAATTAACTTATCAAAAATTGTTTGTAGTTTTGCTTTACAGAACCAAAAAATAACTACTGTTTCGGTCATGCGATGTTTGATAATTATTGCTAGCCAGCAGACACCATATACTTTTTAATACAAATTATCCGTATACTATAGTAACAAAATTTGTTGTTCCGATTCCATTTCCGATTCTGGAATAAATTTGCTGTTCCGATTTCGATTCTGGTAAAACCAAGTTCCGGTTTGCACCCTGATACAAAAATATATACTGCTTCCTAAGCCAGACATAAAAAAATTGTAATTTTCTTACAGCTTGTTTTTGCGAAAAGTAAGTCTGGCTCTGCCCTTAAACACCCCAGTTACCAAACAGCATGATTTATCAGATGCCAAGTTCTCAATCCTTCGAGTAGCGGTCTGCTGGTCGTGCGACGCCTAACGACTGCGACCAACGCCTAACGCCGCTTAACGTGCCAAAATGCATAGCGTCAACGTTTACACTCTTGTCGCCTACTCAAATTCAAATGTCTTAACGTTTCAATCGTTGCCTTTTTTTGGAAACTGTGAAATTGCAATAATTATCGTTCCGCTGTTTTTAAAAAAACGTAAAACTTTAATCCCTCAAATTTTGCGACAGGACAGCACAGATGCGAATTTACCGTACATAAAACGTCGCAAAAGCCGTATTATTTCTCGGTCATTTTTTTGTTGCAGTTTGCAAAATGTTTTCTGAGTTCAAAACTTTAATTATTACGCGAACAAGTCAAGTGAGTGCTTATAACCACATATCGCAGTCATAATACTTAACATAGTTTTTTTCGCTCAATCAGTTGACAAATCGGTCAGGTTCTGTTTTGCTATGACATCGCGTAACAGTTGTCTATAGTTGCTAACCAGCGTATAAATTCCTGCCTGCTGTAGTGACCCGAATAAGAGGTGAGGGAGTGATATTTATTTAGCCTCTCGACAGGGTACCCCTCTATTATTCGATTACGGACTGTTATTTATTTTTAACTCGCCCTCCGCGCCCCTGGTTACTGGTGTATACGGTATTGCAACTATCTGTTAATGTTGAGGGAAACGTTTATTTGTCTTGTGTTAGCTTGAGCGATAATTCAAAGTTGTACTTAAGAATGTACTTTCAAAACTAAGTATGCTTTAAAGTTTCGAACTCAACTTTATTTGGGCCTGGAGTCATTTACGCGCTACAATTAGGCATAATAGCCATTTATGGACTCTAATTAGGATTTAGGGACTCTATGTCCGCTTATGGACTCTTATTAGGGATACGGACTCTATTGATTGAAACTCAAAATGGGGACCCTCCTCTTATTACCCCTCTCTTATTCGGGTCACTACAGTACGCTCCTGATCACATGCAAATTGAAAGTAAGAGAGTGGTGCTATACTTGTCGTACGGCGTCGACCGTCATCCGTCTGACCGCGTCCGTCATCAGTCTGGCGCCGTCCGTCACCTTCCATCACCCGTAAGGTCCGTCCGTCACCATCCTTCAACCTCACGGCGCCGTTCGTCACCATTCGTCATCATACGGTATCGTACGTAATTAATTCGCGTACGATACCGCACCGTGATCCACGGTGACGGACGTCGCCGGACGTCATCAAAACTACAGCGCAATTGTTAGTAAACATTGAAGCAACATCTGTGTTTTCTGTTGCACGTCAACAATTGAAATGTGAAAAATTTTCATATGGGACACCCACAATCATAGTAATAGTGTTGTGAACAAATTGCCTTATTGCTACCAAACATTTACCTTTTAGCATAATATATACGTTAGGGGTAAAATAAGGTTCAATACTTCTGCAGCAAAAATTTTAATATTTTTATTATTGCGTCATTCAGTTCAATATTGAACTGAACCTGTACGATCAACAGTAAATTGCTAATTTTTCATTCATTTTGAAACCAAATTATACATCAGTTTTCACACGCCCATCAGTACTGTAAATATATTAAAATAAATATTTCATCTACAATCCATAACGTTTACTGCTGTGGGAGTGCAATACAGTATGCTATAAGCTTTAGACTATTTTTTGCTTCAAGCTTAGGCTTGCTTATCCTTATGGTTAGGCTTCGAGTTAGGCTTAGGAATATGCTTATGATACTGTTACGACCGTGTTCTATATATTGGCCCATTACTTTTATGCATTTTCTGTTGCATTTGGCTAAGCTATCACAAGCACTGGTCGAACTTTACAGTGGCCTTGATTGGAGTGCGCAATACACAAAATATAATTTCAAGGCAGCAGCCAAACGCAATTTTAGCATTAATAAATCTTTAAATAAAAAATTTTTCAGATGGAAGCTGTGTCGTATTCTGAATATCGCCTTGAGTACCAAGCAACTGTAGTGACCCGAATAAGAGGGTGTCGGATAATAACAAGGGGTCCCCATTTTGAGTCCTAATCAATAGGAATCCGCATCCCTAATTAGAGTCCATAAATGTCAATTATCCCTCAAGATAAACAAACGTTTAAGTCAACGGATAATTGCAGTACCGGATATATATCAGTAACGAAGGGTAGCGGAGCGAGGGTTAAAAAATAAATAACAGTCCGTAACCGAATAACGAAGGGTACCGTCTGGATTTGCCAAATAAATATCAGTCCCCCCACCCTCTGATTCGGGTCACTACAGTACATTTCCAATGTGCGATTCGTTCTTTAAAAATCAGTTCAAAACGTTAATCTTGTTATATAAAACAAAAATCATACGCCACAACAAAACTTTCACTTTCGAGATTAACGATGACAACACATCGCGACCTGTGTTCATTCATGCATTGTTGTCCATGAGAACGGTGTATACTTTAATACCATACTGTATAGGGATTAATTGGCGTATTGTCAACAGGACGAATCGATGGAATATACAATCATCCTCAAAATTTCGACAAGTCAACAAAAATGGACACTTCTACAGGTTTAACAGAATACCTTGCGTGATGTTTACAATGGATATACTTTTAAATCGGCATATAGCCACCCTAGCGAAATGAAATCTTGGCTACGCTCATGGTAGTGATCTTATCAAGGTCTTGAATTGAATGCGCATATCACAATTTGAGAATCGGTCAACTTTTACGTAAAAATTCTGTAATCCAAATGAGACTGTCGTAACTCAGAGTTTGTTTGATGTATTTTGAGGTGGTAAAAAATCATTAAAAAACTTATTATTATCATCATCTTCGAATATTGTTTATTGATAACGATATATACGGCTCAAGACTACAATAATTCTAATAAGATTGTTGTTTTTCAAACCCGCACAGCGAGACGTTGTTTATGTCGGTTGAAATTTTTACTCTTTTTTCTCATTTGAATTCTTTAAATAAAAATACATTTCATTCATTTCGTATGCTGTATTTTATATTTTTGAGACGTTGTTTAATGCTGATGGCCGTCATATTTTCTCGTATTTACAAATTTGTTTGAGTGGTTTATTTACGAAATATTCAACGAATACCACTGGCAGATCTATAAATTTGTTATCGAGGGAACGCGATAAACAATAGTGAAAAAAAGCTCGCAAGCGAAATATAAAACGCAATTTTAGTACTAAATTTTAATAATTTTAAAGTTTTGGGTTTGATTGTTGTTCCGAGGGTGATTGCCTGAATAACTCTCTTGGTTTTTAAGCCAGGAAGAAATACTTTGTGATGGTGAAAGGTTCACAAACAGTGAGATTCGTATGGCGTAAAGATATATTATTTTGTTATTAATATATACTATATTTTTAATCGTTTTTCTTTTTAATTTAAGATGAGTAATGTATAAAATCATAGATTTGCACTTCGCTGTTGTCTCAGTACACGCACTTTTAAGAAATATAGCAAATGTGCAAAAAAACGTTCAAAGAGCTTGGTTCAATTTTTCGGCCCATGTAAAGATCAGGGGCGGAACGTTTTTCGGTGAGACTAGAAAAAAGTAAGGTTAAGCTTTAAACTAGTTCTTTTGCTTGTCTTAGGCTTAGGGGCCCATGTATAGAATAGGGCTGGATCGTTTTCCGGCGCGGCTATAATAGAGTCAGTTTAAGCTTTAGACTATTTTTTTTGCTTAGGCTTAGGCTTAGGCTAAGGCTTCGAAATATGCGTATACTACTGGTCCGGCCCTGTTCTGTACATGGGCCGGCTTAGGCTTTGGCTTAGGCTTAGAATATGCTCATTCGTACGCTTAGTCTTAGGCTTAGGCTTAGCTTAGGCTTAGGAATATGCTTTGCTGTTTCTCCCCTGTTCTTTACATTGGCCAATTTTTTAAACTTGTATAAAATAATTTTTGGGAGGTACTGAAGCCTTTATACGGTTCAATTTGTTGAAAACCAATGAGTACGGATATCAACAATTCTAAAAAAACTCAGTTTCTATTGTTCCTACAAGCTATGCCAAAAATGATTTAAGCAAGGCATATAATTGACAATGTTTTCATCAGGTGTACCAAAGTAAACTCTTCTCATATTTATAATTTTCAATTTTAAAAATATACAAAAGCAACGATTTATTTAAGCAAATAAATCATTAAATTGGTCAATGTTACTTTTAGGGCCGTAACGGTAGATTTAGCTTATTCCTAAAAACCTAATCCTAAACGTTGAAAAACGTTAAATCTAAGCCTGCGCGTAAATCTAAAGCATAAGCCTACGCTAATGCAAAAAGTATGGTTTGAAATCTGAACTTACTCATTTACATAACCACCAGAACGCGGAACAACTCCAAATGTAACATGAACCATTAAATTTATGTTGGTAACAAGTGCATAAAATATTGTAATCAATAGCTGTCTACTCAAATATACGTCTCACAACTTTTGAACTAACGTTGATACAACGTTTTAAAATTTTAACGCATTTATGTGAATTTGGATTTGTGCTATTGCCACAAAAAGATGGGTACAGCGTCGACGTCCGGCATCGCGCGGCACCGTGCGTTGCTTAAAACTTATTTTTCTCACATGACGCATGGCGCCGCGCGGCGAATATAGCGCAACTTTAACTCTACTACTGCGTATAACTATGCAGCTTTCGAAATTCGGTTCAAAGACATTACTAGCTGGCGATAGTTGCTACACACAGTTGAGAATACCAACTCAAAAATCGGTCGTTATTAAACTAGAATGCTCAGAACCTATTTCAAACACAGAAACCGTTTCGGTTGGCAAAAATTCTTCGTTATTTTGAGCGTAAACTATCTTTTTGTTTGACGGATTAGCCAGTCGTCTATACTGACGCGCTTGCGAGCGTGAAGCTGTTTGTTCAGTTGTAGTTGAATTTTCTCCATCAACGGTTGCTTTCAATTTGTCAGTGTACCATTTCGATTGTGTACGTTGATGTTTTGCTGAAGAGCTTCCACGCACACCGACTCCAGTGGTTCGGTTAGGATCAGTCGGTGGTTTTGCACTCAGCGCCACTGCAGCTGCTCGTTTCCACGCTGAGGACGCGTTAAATCCAAATTTTGACGAACCCAAAGCAGGCTGTCGTGGTTGAAATATTGGTAGTTTTGGGATTGGGGGCAACAAATCGTCAACTTTAATTTCAGGGGTATTCGGACGAGCTGCGCGGGGCCTTTCGCTACCGGACCCACCCCTAGAACGGCGGCGAACATGGTCATAATCGTACGAAGCTGAAGACCGAAGACTTATCTGCGACAATTGAGGGTCTAGCTCTTGTTGATGGCTGTCATGAGATCTTTCCGTTCGTTTGACCAATTGATGACGTATCATTTGGTGTTTTCGACCAAACTTTGGACTTGTGTTCGCCGATCGTGTTGCCCCGTGATAGATTTTTTCCGGCGAAGACCTGTGTCGTGAATTTGTTGACGCTACTTCAATAGCTGGTTTTGGTTGATTTTCTTTACTTGGCGAGTACGATTTTCCAGTTGTCGCTGACGCTTGTTGTTTTGCTCGCAATTGTGATGTTCGCGTTACTTTCCAGCTGACATTTGTTGCTGGTGGTAGCTTTAGTTGTCGTTGTTCGTTCAAATTTTTGTGGTTCCATGTCTTGCGCTCATTTGCGATATTATCCTGCTGAATTTGCGAACAATCAGCTTGCGCTTCTGTGACCGTTGTATGTCCCCGCAAACTGCTACGTCTAGAATTCGATGGCGGCGAAGACATTCGACGCAAATTGTTATTGAGTGGGACACCTTTGTTTATTCCCGCTTCAGTCATGCCACTTGCGTTGTTTCCAAACATTGAAACCGGTTGGTGTGATCCACGACGCTTTGCAGTCACTGAGGAGACCCATTTCGCTACCGGTGCAACTGCGTCTTCTGGTGGCTTTGGTGGCGGTTTTACCGGTTTGACAATTGTAGCTTCGGCTGATTTTCCTCTCGGTTTCAAATTGGGTTGACGAAGACGTGACACAGGAAGCCGGCTTAGCCTAGTCATTGTTGGTTCTTCTTTGGGTTTTACATCGTGTACAGTTGGTGGATTCATTGTTGTCATTGGGTAATCAAGTGGAGTTTTGTTTGAGTTAGCATCTTCTGCAATACTCAACGATTCGTTCGATGCAAATTCGGCGTATAACGGCGATTTAACATAGGGGCCTTCGACAAGCTCAGATTGTGATAATATTTCAGTATTGGCATCTTCTGGTGAAGACAAATCCAAGAGCTCAACGTAGGTTGAACGCAATCCAGACAGACTCGGGACGCGATTTGAGGACGTGGCCATAGCTGCAGACGATGGATTACCACCCGAAGTCGCTGCGCCGAACCGCTTTTCGTCCCTCAAAATTGCCGCAATGCTGTACGGCCGGCAAAAACTCGGGCGAAAATGTGCTCGGGCACTTGCGCGGACGTTTGCATCCGGGGACTCGCTAATTTGAACTGTAGTTGACGTTTGGCAATTTAGCGAACCAGATTGACGCCGTCGAACATAATAGTAGTAGCCGACAAGCGCTAGCCCGAGCGAAGACGCCACACAAACGCCTGAAATCACCAAAGTTTCCGCGAGTTTCGCTGCGAACGCTTCAACAGCATCGTCGTCTGTGTTCAGTAGAAAATTGTTGCCGTTCAGTGACATTATTATAATATCGTTTAACGGTTCAGCTGGATTTAAAATCGCGTCTGGCTTCAAGTTTAAGTCAAAATTTGATTTTAAAATTTCAAAATTACTCTAAATTGTAGCGATGGTGTTCATCAAACGTTCAGTATATCTTCAAAGAAGCCGCCGAAATTATAATTATTGTTCGTTCTGGCAAATATATACTAATTATACGACGTAACAGTAAGAAGCAAAATCATCAAAATAGCAATTTCATTGACATTTTAAATATTGCAACCACTTTGACTAGTTCAATAACGCGAATTATTGATTCTTTTAAAGTTTTTAGTTCAAAACCGCTGCTGAACGAAACAATTATGATGGATTGAAAGCTCGAAATCTTAGTCCGACAAGCGTAGTATCCGCTATTTTCGTGCAAGTCTCAAATCATTGTTAGAAATACGCTGGCTACCAAATCAATGCTGTTGATGTTTGCAGTTTTTGAAATTTATTAAATTAAAAAATAATAAGCATATAATTGTGTCTAAACAATCGAACTATATAAATATTGAAGAAATCAAAGATATACGACTGAGATTTAAGCTATTATTTTAGAAATTCGTTGAGTAAGACAGATAGGGCCAATGCATAGAACAGGGCGGAAAAAACGTTCCGACCCTGTTCTATACATGGACCACAGATTGGATCCTAAATGCATTTTGAACTTCAGCAACGTTAATTGATATTTTATAGACGACAAAAAAATAGCCTGAGTCTCAGCCTAAGCCTCACTCTATTTCATTAATTCAGTCATGATTTGTAGTAAACTTTTTGTGGGAAAACAGTGATCAAGTTCATACTTATGTGAGAAAGTGGCGAAAAACTGTTGCCGTATCAAGAGTCGTATCTTTATATGAGGTTGGAAAACGGTTAAGCTACGCTAGCATTACAGTAAAAATGTCTGAATTAACCCTCAATGGCCCGACAGTCTACATATGTAGACATAACCAGTTCGACAATTGATTGTTCGGCAGGTGCTATAGTTAAGAATCTATTGTTTAATTTCCATCGATAATTATTCTGTTATAGTAGTATAAAAAACTTATAGCATTGTGGGAACAAAAGTTTGCTGTACAGTGAGTCATATACCTATATAACCCGACCGTCTACATATGTAGACAGATGTTGATTTGATCATAGTTTGAGTTTTGACAAGAATTGGAACGTTTTGTTCTTACACACGGTTTTGTATGGTGAGGTAAAGTCAGGGAAATGTCAGGTTTGCATAAATTATCTTTGACTGAGGTCGTACGACGTGTATTAGAACCAAGTGATTCAGAGACAGAAGATGACAAACCGGACGACAATAGTTCAAATGACGACTCAGAATCAGTTGAGTTAGGTCAATGCAGTAGTGAAGAGGCTGCTATTTATGAGCAAGATAGTGATGGTGAATTACAAAAACAATCGGACGCATCTAGTAGTGAGTTGAGCGATATGGACGAGACTTCTAGTGGAAGTAATGTGTTTTTGTCAGCGACGGGTGTTGAGTGGCATTCTACAACACCGCCTGTCCGTGTGTTAGCTAGAAATATAATTCGCTTTCGCGAAGGCACTGCAGTAAACCCTACAACAGAGTCACAAGCATTTTATCACTATATAAACGAGCCCATTTTACATACAATTCAGCGACTCACTAGTAGGCGACTGCGGGCGCGCAATTTTTCGACGCTACCAATGTGCGAGCTGAAAGCTTGGCTTGGGGTGGTAATCAGAGCTGGTGCAGATCGCGATAACATGTCTCCAGTGGCTTCACTATTCACCAAAAACGACAGCAGGCCCTTTTACCGCTGCGCGCTGTCAAAAAACAGAATGAAACAGTTGCTGAAAAATGTAACATTCGACAACAAACTGACTCGCCGGGAGCGTCAAAAAAGTGACAAAATGGCTGCTATACGAGATGTTTGGGACCTATTTCAGTCCAACTTACGTCTTCATTATATACCGTCCGAATCACTTACAGTAGATGAACAGCTCTACGGGTATAGAGGATATGCACCGGGGCGAGCGTACATGCCGGCGAAACCTGCTAAGTACGGCGTAAAAATATTCTGGCTTTGCGATGCTCGGAATGGATATGCCCTAAAAGGAAATATTTATACAGGGCGTGAAGGCGAACGGGCCGTAGGGCTTGCTAAACGCATCGTAATGGATCTTATTCAACCATACTGTAACACTCAGCGAAACATTTTCATGGACCGCTATTTCACATCCCATGAATTGGCTGTGGACCTATTACAAAGTGGGCTAACGTGCACAGGCACAATAATGGCAAATCGCCGCAGCGTACCTCCGGTGCTAAAGTCAACAAAAGAACAAGAGGTCTATAGCACCCGATTTTTATGGGACCACAATAACCGCATAATGTTGGCGTCTTATTGTCCAAAGAAAAATAAAAATGTGCTATTACTAAGTTCAGTTCATGTGAAAAACGAAGTTTGCACCAGCAGAGAGGACAAAAAACCAGCAGTTATCTTGGATTATAATTTGGGAAAAGGCGGGGTTGATGTAATGGACTCTTGCATTGATGATTTTACCTGCAAACGCAAAACGAATCGTTATCCTCTAGTCTGCGTTTTCAATATGATTGATATTGCGTTGCACAACGCATTCATTGTCATGAAACTGAACGGATATCAAAAGTCACGCAATGTTTTCATGAAAAAAGTAGCCGAACAACTAGCGCAAGACAATATGACCAAACGTTACAGTAGTGAAAAAATTTACGCAAAATCAAAGGATTCATTTATGGCTTACGGGCTGCCTCAAAAGCGAAACGAACCTTCTACATCTGGTAAACCGACCAAATGTCAGGTCACAAGTTGTCGCAAATCTACGAGATTGAGCTGTTCGTCATGTGGAAAACGAGTGTGCAAGGACCACATGAATCGCACCATAACGTGCAACGACTGTGCTTAACTGGACAACGCGCCCGCAGTGGGAGGCTGGACGGGGAGCGGGTGGAACTCCGCCAGAACACTAGTTCTGACTGTCTCAAGCCAGTTAAAGGAGGAGAGCACCCTGAGATAAGCCAAAACTAACGCTAGTTGTGTTGTCTACATATGTAGACCGTTGGGCTGATTAAGGTGAAAATTTTGCCGGGCCGTTGAGGGTTAAATCAATATACCAAATCACGCAATCTGCTGAGCTGAGCGGAATGGCGCTTACACGATTAAGACATTTTTTCACAAGTTATGTTCAAATACATAGCTGCTTTCGGCCCCAACCAATACAGTTGGAAAAGTGCCAACACTGTAAATTTCATTCAACTTCCCCGCCATTAACTCAACTCAGAGTAAGAATCGTCTCAGAGTGAGTTAAAGTTTACTATTATTCACTCACAAATAATTAATTTTCCGTCTGAGTTGATTAATTCACTCATTGGAATTTACAGTGAAAGCGTTAATATTTGCGCATAACTTATGAACCATTTGCACCATCCCAGTCAGGTCTGTAAATAGCTTCTAAGTTCTTGATAATATAAATTACTGTTCAAACGGAGGTTAATAATTAAAATAATAGCTATTAAAACCTGAAATTGTGTTTTATATTCAACAATTTTAAAATATAAACATAAATATTTGGAATACAACATACCCAAAGTAATACAGACAAAACTATATATATACAGGTCCGAAAAATTGAAAATTTAACTTCAAGCGGCAAGTTCAGCTATTTGTAATTCAAAGAAACATAGTTTAAATTTGTAGTACCGTTTGTACGGCGTATCGCGATTAAAAACAATAGTGAAATCACTTAACTAAAATTAAAAAATAATTTAATTTTCAGTCTTGTTTTTATCTACGCATTCCGAGTTATTATTTCAAAGCTTTAATCACATTACAGTTGGGCTTCCATAGGCTCCCTGCCTTTTTTACCTTTACATATATTACTGCTATTTCTCGTATTGACAACACAATGTTCAAACACTTAGAGCTTTAAACCATTGATTCAGGAATATTGTCACAACCTTTGAAATTGGCATAACTGCGCCTTTGACACTTGACAGGACCGGCGAGTTTAGCAAACGTCTTGTTGAACCTCCTATAATAGCATCTTAGCTCATCAGCGAACAAACTATCGGGATACAACTTGTATTGAGAAAAAGCGGATCCGAATCCGGCAGTCTACAAAGTTTGTCGGCGTCGAACCGGAACCTGAAGGCAAAGCATAATCAGGTAATAAAAATATTGTTGAATGCAGTGCATTTAACAGTATGAATATGTAAATGTGGGGTCCACGATATAATTGGGGCAATCCAGAACATTTTTGCCTCTTACAATAGCATTTTCCGTTTGAAACCGAAAACGTAGGAGCTAATTCAGCGTTCGAAATCATTCATTTTCGTTCTTTCTTTTACAAGCGCACGCAGGCTCACGTTGTCCTGCACTCTCTAAAAACTTAAGCTTAAATTATAGCTTTTCTAAACTTGAATATCAGTTTAAGTAAAACTTAAATGGCTGGACGGACTAACTAAACTAGAATTTTAAGTTTCACTTAAACTAACGTGTTTTTAAGTTTAACACGAGATTAAGTAAACTTATTTTTAGATTAAGTAACAAGTGCAGCAGTATATTTAAGGGTTCACTAAGTTTAGCTTAAACTGAAAATAAGTAACATTTTAAATGAGTTTAAGCTTAAACCTACCAGTTAGTTTAGTTAATCTTGAAAGTTAGTTTAATACTGGTGGATTAGTTTAAGCTTAAATCAAGTTAGTTTAAGCTTTTAGAGAGCATATCTGATATTTGCTAGAGTTTCGAAATCATTCATTTTCGTTCTTTCGTTTACAAGCGCGCGCAGGCTTACGCTGTCCTGCATATCTGATATTTGCTAGAGTTTCGAAATCATTCATTTTCGTTCTTTCGTTTACAAGCGCGCGCAGGCTTACGCTGTCCTGCATATCTGATATTTGCTATAGTTTCGAAATCATTCATTTTCGGTCTTTCTTTTACAAGCGCGCGCAGGCTTACGTTGTCCTGCATATCTGATATTTGCTAGAGTTTCGAAATCATTCATTTTCGGTCTTTCGTTTACAAACGCGCGCAGGTTTACGTTGTCCTGCATATCTGATATTTGCTAAAGTTTCGAAATCATTCATTTTCGTTCTTTCTTTTACAAGCGCACGCAGGCTTACGCTGTCCTGCATATCTGATATTTGCTAGAGTTTCGAAATCATTCATTTTCGTTCTTTCGTTTACAAGCGCGCGCAGGCTTACGCTGTCCTGCATATCTGATATTTGCTAGAGTTTCGAAATCATTCATTTTCGTTCTTTCGTTTACAAGCGCGCGCAGGCTTACGCTGTCCTGCATATCTGATATTTGCTAGAGTTTCGAAATCATTCATTTTCGGTCTTTCTTTTACAAGCGCGCGCAAGCTTACGTTGTCCTGCACATCTGATATTTGCTAGAGTTTCGAAATCATTCATTTTCGGTCTTTCTTTTACAAACGCGCGCAGGCTTACGTTGTCCTGCATATCTGATATTTGCTAAAGTTTCGAAATCATTCATTTTCGGTCTTTCGTTTACAAGCGCGCGCAGGCTTACGTTGTCCTGCATATCTGATATTTGCTTGAGTTTTGAATATTTTATACAGCATTCGCAATAATGTCACGTAGCATCATTTGACGCATTGCAATCATGAACGATGGTCACTTGAAAGCAGTGGTTTTTTAGGCAAGATAATGTGTTATTCACATTTTGTCGGCATACACCCGCTACATGTGTGTTGACGTCGGATCAACATGAATAAAGCATGTTGCGAGCTGCCCCAGTCATAACGTAAACCGCGTATATTATACATATCGGTGTAAAATTAGAGGCGTACCGAAAAATTTTGATTGGGGGGCGCGTGATGCCAGGTATTTGCATAATATGGTTTCTGCCTAAAAGCATACCTAGAATCCTTTTAGCAGTACGGATTTCAGTTTTTTTGGTGATATTTATGCGACATTGGTCACGCTCGCCTATAGTTGGCGTCGAGACCAATTTCAGAGTTTTCTTTAAGATTCTTCAATTTTTGGCAGTTTGGATGACTGAGTGACTGAACCAGATCGAATTCTTTGCCCCTTGAGCACGACTTGAAAAAATATTGCGAGCGAAAAGTTAGACACTATTGTCTGTTAGTACAGAACTTCAGTTTGGAGTTTTTGTTGGCCAATTTTTTGTAAATATAAAATATTTCTATGCTCTGAGAGTTGAAACACACTAACCGACTGAGCGAAGGTTCGAAGCCAGAATTTAGATTGAGCGTTGAAGAATTGCGGCCGAAGCAAGCGAAAAGCTTTACAGTGTTTCAGTATTAAATCCCTCTGTAACAGTGTCAAAACATTTTTTATTCATGAAGCACGGGGTCCCCGCTGTAACAGTGTCAAAACATTTTTTATTCATGAAGCACGTGGTCCCCTCTGTAACAGTGTCAAAACATTTTTTATTCATGAAGCACGGGGTCCCCTCTGTAACAGTGTCAAAACATTTTTTATTCATGAAGCACGGGGTCTCAACCAACAAAGCCGAACCCTTCTGGTCAAGCGCTTATGCAATTGTGAAGTTTTATGCAATTTTTATTATTATGTTTATGCGTCATCCACTTTTAGATGCGCCCACCAAGTGGAAAATGGCGACGCTTATTTCCCACTTATGTTTTTCAAAAGAGGGGCAAAAGGAAATTGTGTTTCTAAAAGTTTTCCAAGCGGTAAATTGAAACTATTTATAAACAGTATTGGGAAATTGAAAATTATACTTAAAAATTTTGCAATTTCAATTTACCACTGCCGTATTTAAAAATAAGGGCTGTACGCATTAGTTGTGAGCTAGTCAGGTTGGCTAATTTGACTTTGATGACTACTTTTGAACAGCGCCGTAGGCAGGGCCGGAGCAGCTAAAAAGGCCCCCACCCTACCCTTATAAAGTATAAACCGCCGAAGTTTTAAAATATATACGTCTGGCTTCTCGCTCGCTTCGCTCGCGAATTCGACACTATCCCACCTTTCCGCAATTTTTTAAATGACTTACACATTGAACAGGCCTTACAATAACCACCAAGCTGCTAAATGCTAATAAATTTTCACACTTACTGCACTAGCTGGATTACAATTTTACTTATAAGATAAATGATAACTGTCATGAAACAAAATAAATGAAGGTATTAATAAAAGAAATTTTTAAGTGAGGTGTGCCGAGTGCTGTCTCCCCTGGTTGGAGTAAGATTCGATCCCCAATCTCTCGGGTGGGCGTGTTTACGATGACTACTCAGCTATAAGAGCTTGACGCTCGAGCCTGAAAGGACTCTCACGTCTTGTAGAGATTTTGCACTGCACATGTATGTTACAAACATGAAACAATGCTCACAGTGTTCGTGTTGCTCATATATTGCTTGTATTTAGTTGCTTTAGTATACTAAATGAGTTAAAGAGTTAAAACAAAATGTCAAACAAAATTTCGCGCGCTTCGCTCGAAGCTTGATTCATTTGCGCATGAATCAAACATTCAATCTTGCAGTTTTGTCTCTAGTGTTTTATTTAGCGTGGAAGTTACGTGTCTCGCCGTTTCATCAGCACCATTTCTTTCAGTATAGCTATTTCATAGCGAATTGTTTTAGTGATCTAATTTCCCGGTTTGGTTTCGCCACCATATAGAAGATTCGGTTCATGCTTTTTGATGGTCGCACCTTGTTTTTCTGTAGTCCTCAAAAATAGTAAAGCCTTTAATTTATTTCATTTCACCGTTAGGTCCTACGCTTATATCTGGTCATCTAGGTTCAGTTATAGCTTTATCCATATAAGCTGAGGACTTGGGAATATGCGCGTATAGATATATTTAAATTAAGGTGACGACGCGCCTCAAAGTATTGGTCAAAAATTCAGTTATGGCGTTTGGACATATTAGCCATCAATTCGTGCAATTGTTAGATTTACATATAGCGCTTTGTATTTTTGTCTACATCGAAAATGGGCGTCAGCCCCAGAAGTAGTCAGATGTCCATGGTATACTAGGGTGTTAAAACCTCGCATTGGTGTTTTAAAATTTTGAGCGCTTATTAGCTACAGGCTAAATTTGCATAATTGGATAAGCCTAAATTGGGACTTTTTAACATATTTCACCAATTATAAGGGTTACAGGCAATCTAATTCCAGTAATTAAGAGTTTCTAGGCGCGATGAATCTGAGCAAATTGCCTAAAAACCTTCAAAACCGATAAGTGAATAGTTAGCTAATAGCTTAATTTGCTCATGAGCGTAATTGATTATCCTAAATTAGGACTTCTTACAATATTTTACTAATTATTAGGGATACAAGATCAGCAATAAAGGGTTTTGGGTACGAGGAATCTGAATAAACTGTCTATAAACCTTCAAAGCCAATAATTTATTAGTTAGCTAACAGCTAATTTGCATATTACAATATTTCACATATAAATTGTGGCTTTTTGCAATATTTCACTAATTTTTAGGGTTACTGCAGAATTTCTGGGTGCGAGGAAATTGAATAAATTGTTCACAAACCTCCAAAACCTATAAATGAATAGTTAGCTAATAAGTCATTTTACTAGTCTTGTTTTTTGTATTCAATTAAGAGTAAATAAAAAATTAATAGTAAATTAGGTGCGCTAACCCAACCATCCGAAACGTAAAATTGTAACACAGCGAATTATTTCGGCCGGCACTACTAGGTGGTTACCTAAGCAAGAAAATACTCTATACTTCAAACGGGACCTGCACAGTAAAGTCAGTTTTCAAGCGCCCAAAATGGAATACGTACACAATTCAGAACTTTTAAGGTGATCACAAACCGCTTGGATCCAAAAATGATACGTACTACTGTCTCCCCAAAGTGAAATTCAAATCAAATGGACCACGTTCAAAAACAATTCAAAATTTAAACTGCTAAGCAACCCTTACGGTGCCACAGCAAACCAACACTAAGTAAATAAAACTAGACTGTCCTTGCGGAACACTCGATTTTTTCTGTCCATAGGTAGTTTGCAATATCACCAAAATAATACACGAACCAATACCCGTGAATACAAAATTCAGATCAAATTTCAAACTGGCGGTTCTGCTAAGTTTCTAATTTATTTCCGTTACACTTTTGAAAATTTGCTACACCAAGCTAGTTATAAGGTCTCCAAAATTTCATTAAAAACGTCAACTTTGAAAACTAAGCCTGTACAGTACTTTAATTACTGTAACAATACTCCAAAAATCGTATAAATCACAGACCGCAAACAAGTAAACTTAGGTAACATCGATAAATAAACAATTCCACTGGGTGCATAAATTCAAAACTCGGACTGACAAAACTTCTGTACAACACCATGCACCCAAATAACTTAAGACCCACCACACAAGTCCTTCGCGGATCCCTTTTATGTCCCAGGTTTTAAAGGTCACCAAAAATTCCTATCATCACCCGTGATGTTTCGGTAAAATTTTTTACATTTTTAAAATCTCTAATTTTTCATTAAAAATCTAAATTTAAACGATTAGAACGCGCAACTTTTGTATTTTGACTGGCTTAACCAGTTTTTTAACCTAAATTTAAACTTTAAACTATGTAAAAACTAGAAGTACTCATTTTCAAAACATTTTTGCCCTTTTAAATGGCATATTTCTGAGAAATACGAATGTCTTGGCTTCTCAAGAATGTCTCAGTGGTTCACGAATTTAAAGAGTTACCATATTCGACTGCTTTTGAAAAGGGAGTTAAAGTTAACCATTCACACTAAATTGGGTAAATGTCGAAATCAGAATTTACTACCTGTCAGTCATTTTCACCCCACGTATCGCCTAACTTCTGTATCTAACATCACTAAATCTACAACAATCTTAAAACTGTGTTGCACACAGAAATGAAATCATACAGTGTGTGAAACCTACATTCCAGCATTGAATGCCATGTGCTCTCCAGTGTGTGTACGCAACATACGTTAAAACACAATGACCGGGCGCGTTTGATTAATAAAGTTGCGGGGTCTAACCAGAATACCAGTTTGTCAATACAAGAATTAGACCTTATTTCGGTGGTTAAAATTGCATCAACCCGGTCCTCAAAACAAATCCATTGAGATTCAATGCTAAATGAAACAATTATAATCAATACAAGTCAGTTGTTCCCCTAAACTTAAAAAACTGCGTACAGAGTTTTTTACGCGGTACAAACTTGAACGCGAATAGCAAATTTTTTCAGAATTGCAAAAAGGTAACATCACTTTACATTCAAAATTCAAACAACCTGGTTCACAAGCAATTTATACACACTTAATTAGGGGGAGAGTAATAATTGTCACTTAATTGTGTTGCTCAATTACTGCTTTCACACCCATTTAATTTGCAAATCTTTATAGGGTAGGACTAACGTAAATACTAACTTCAGTCTTTTAAGACAATGTGCCGCATTATTCTTCCAGAGCAAAACTAAAACTCGAGTAAAGCCAAGCCTATGCATTGTACAGCTTACACAAGCAAGCCCAATGATCTAGCCCATACCATACGCTTAATTAGGGGAGAGTAATAATTGTCACTTAATTGTGTTGCTCAGTTACGCTTTCACACACATTTAATTTGCAAATCTTTATACGGTAGGACTAACGTATTACTAACTTCAGTCTTTTAAGACAATGTGCCGCATTATTCCTCCAGGGCAAAACTAAAACTCGAGTAAAGCCAAGGCTATGCATTGTACAGTTTACACAAGCAAGCCCAATGATCTAGCCCATACCACACAAACAAATGAAATTTTATTTTAACAATAGACAAAACAATTTTAAAAGCAAGCCAGCACCACCCACAAATCAAAATATAAAAGTAATTCAACTCAGCTCGTCGCTTTTACACCGTATAGATTATACATGAAAATTATAGATTTCTGAACTGTAGAAAATACAATGTTCCGCTGTAGTATTTAGATGAACACAAAAGAGGAAAGTATATTCTCAAGTTTTAAAAACTAAAATTTAATTGAAATCATCTAGGTAAGTTTAATGAGGAACCAAGTCGACATTATATTTTGATATATTAAGACTAGAGCGTGTCCTTAAGGTTTGGACTATTATTACTTAGCAATGTAACAACCAGAACATATTCCTAAAGTATATAAGCTTCCTCGCCGTATAATAAACGCAAGTCCAAAAACAAAGCTTAAGCCTTTAATCCAAGTAAAAAAATTAGCGTAAAATTTAAGCCTATTATTACGGTTCAGTAAGAAAGCGGGCACAAGCGGATCCACAGAGGGGCGGGTGGGCGTATGCCCTATAAATTTTGTCTGATAAAGTAAGGTCCCTACTATACAATTTTTTTTCAATAAAAGAAAACTTTTTTGCGATATAATGGGAAAGTTTCTACCTTACATTTTTTCTGTTCACAAAGTTATTTTGGAAATAAAATTTGCGTGTCAAAACATTAGAAAGCCAGCCCCCGTCAGATATTTCCGGACCCGCCACTGAAAGCTTTGCACTACTAAAAAGTATAACATGGGCTACATTTGTACGATGTAGCATTTCAACGTGGTTTTTTCCTTCTTCGGAAAGTAAAACGACTCATAGTAGTTATATATAGTTTGATGGAGAGTCGACATTCGACAGAATCCTTGTAGTGGATTGAATCAGATACGAAGACAAACCAAATCAACCCAATTTCAAGTGGCCAATGCAAGTATTTTTTATTAGTCAGTAGCAATCTTTCAAAGTAAACCCTCAACACTATATTGAAGCAGCAGCAAATTTTACTAAAGAAACAAGTTAAAACAACTGCTTAACAGCGAAAATTGAGGTTTATAACCCAAAAAAACGATAAAGGTCAATTTATTTAGGATTATTTGGATATAACAATATCCGGATAAATATCAGACAAGAATTGACATATCCGGATATGAAAAGTTATCCGATGTCCACCACTTGCTATTATATCTATTCGCTCTTATGAACGTAGTAAACGCGTCTACTATTGCACCTCTTTTTGACCAATTAGAAGCATCGCGGAACTGAGAATTATTTCAAGCATCAAACTAGTTAAAACGTTCTTCACCCGCAGCTGCCCCGTTTTTTAAATCATATGCAGAACTTGCAAGTGCATTTTATTCAATGACTGAGAATCTAACCAATTGGAATAGCTTTGTATGTTGTTCGATATTTGTTGTTGTTGTCTGCAAAGTATTCATGTATGCCAGGAATCAGAAGGTAAAATGATACTCTCTTCTTGCAAAAGACGCTGCAACTGCAAGTTATTTGTGAACAACAAAGTTCTTTTCCCATACGTGTGCGTCTGAATAGGACTAGTCGTGATGACTGTATTACGGATCCAGAAACCCGCGTTCGGTATTAAATACGGATGAATCAATCACATAGCTCAATCGATTTGAGTTAATTTGTCAAAAATTGAAATTTAGAGTCCACTTAGAAAACTAAAAGCTATGTAATTCTTTTCATTGTTAACAATTGCAAGGATATAATTGACTGCTGAGTATCGGCCCTGCAAAGCTGCCTCAATGTTTTGCCGATACGTTTTGCGCTATTCAGCGTCAAGTTGCTATTGCTTTTTCAACTTCTTCAATTTCGCTTGTTGGTGTATATGTAAAGGGTGGTCTTAAGAGCAATGATATGTAAAGTGTAATTTTTTAGTGCGAAAGTAGTTGAACAGTTTACCACACTTGTATTTAAACGAGCGACCATTGTCTAATCGGGCCAACGCTCATACCAGTAGACCTACCGCGGCACTGCTTTAATTACTGTACTTGTGCTAGGTATTATATGGTTGTTTACTACGTTGCGGTAATACACGCAGTACTGCTGTAGTTAGTTGCAGATGTGCATTACGTGTTGAATTTTTCATATTTATGCTATGTATTCGGGTATTCCATCGGTCAATATGGACAGTATAGCGGTTCCTTTTCACGAATCTTCTAATCACGAATCTGTGATGACCTTAGCCTTTGGTGTTAAAAAAGTATCGGCAAAGAATTGGTAATTTTTTGCAGTGCCGATGTCGTCATACTCACGAAAGGGGCCCTATTATAACCGACTGCGGATTATTCAGCACATCCCTAGTTATTACCAGAGAAAGTTACATTCCGAAAATCATAAAACCGTGCGCATGGATTTTACTGGTTGTCAAATTTCGTTGACTGCCAAAGGATCGTTATTCTTTTTTAAATGCTATAAGCTTTCGGTCATTTGTCAGTATAGAGCATATTTTGCATAACAGTAGTATGACGAAAAGTGCATATTGTTACATGGCCAATGCCTATAATCGACATATTTCGGATATGTTATACCTGTACTATAGTGAACGTAGCAAGTAAAATATAGATTTTAAAACATCGAAAATTTAATGTGATGACTGAGAGTTAAATGCCAATCTCTGTTTGCTTCGAATATATACACATAGACACTGAACTATTACGCTTGATATTTTATGGTCAATGATATTGTACACACTATAATATCTCATGAATTATTTGTTTATACTTTTTTGACAACACATTTCAAAGTAAAATAGTGTTTAAGAAAAATATGGAGCACGTTTTTCTGCATAATGAAACTTGTACAAGCCAATAAAGGATTAAATCGTATTTGGGGAAGTCAGTGTTTAGCTTTCTTCAAAGTCATATCCGCCATTTCTGCTTCGTCATATTAATTTATTCTATATGCTTTTGAAATTAGTTAAGGCCATTTCAAACGGCCAGCATAGTCTTGCTGTTCCGCCTGTATGTTTTGTCTTTTGTAAACTAGTACTGTAGGTGTTTGTTTCGCACCAATTGAGCATTTTCAGGACCAGGAAAGAGGATGAGCTTTACACTAACTGTTTTCAACATCCTGCTGCTTAGGCCAGTATTAACGAGATAATCGATCGCGGTACAAAAATCTCATCTGCACTGTTAAATCTGAATTGGTTGAATGATTCTTCCATAATAATGAGGTTTTTCATAATACATTACGAAGTATCTGCTTTGGTGTACTTTTTGTTATTGCTGCTTGAATGTATATTTCCGCATTAGAACTGACGATTCTACACATTTCGACTATCGTCTTGGCTGCGTTTTTGTTTTTACACAGGTGGTTCCTGTTTTTTTCGCTTCACAAAGTTTTTTCTTCAGCAAGTCTCTAGCCGAGTCTTTCTTCGGCTTTTCTTTTGATACGTAATATTCATGCCGAATTACAGAATTAAATCGGGACTGGCGACATTTTGTTTTGCTAACGGAAAAGTACCCGTAGCCACAAACCGCAAAATGTTGCTCCGTCCACAATAAATTCAGCAGTGGTTTCGTTCGTGAACTTTGAAGTTCTGCTTCCCACTTAGCTTTGACCGGTCTGTAATGTGTCCGTCGTGTGCGCGGGCTATCGCACAATGTGAATATTGTTGCTGCGTTGTATATACGTAGTTCTTGTAATGATAGTTAATGTAGCAGCTGTTATGACCGTCAAAAATTAGAAATAGTCGGATCTATATCCGTATTTCTGGTTGGCTTGGCCGTCAAGGTATGAAAGAAGAAGTTATGCAAATGTACGCCTCGAAGTAATTACCTTAAAATCGACCTGTATTCTGAGCAGTTATACGGCATTTTCCGACATTCAGTTGTTACACCTTGCCAATTGGCTTGTATCCGTTTGCCGTGGCGTATTATATGCGGGTCTAAGACTGTTTCATCGACACACGTTGTTGCGAGAACTGTAGCATTACGTTTTTCTCCAGTAGGTGTCACACGAAAAGTTTGGCATCCACGAATTCCGACCACTTCTGCTTTTGATGGATCGAGGCAAAGACACGTTTCTTCTGTATGAAGATTCGATTCGGTTTGCCAATAAGATTCAAACACGATACGCGACTTTGTACCAGTCATAGTGATCGTTGATGACAAACGGATCCATCGTCATATTGTTTCGCTCTAGCTACATTGCTGCGGGTTTTTCAATGAAACTGCATGTCCCTTAAGAAAACCAGTGAGCCAAACAAGCGAAGGCAGTTCACCACGATGATTCCACAGCGATACGCGTCGGTGCTCTATGTCCTTGTGAATTAAGGTTTCGACTAAGACGGAAAACTTTGAGCAGGCATAAACCCACCTTGCACTAATGCCTTGGTCAAATTAGCGAGATTTTGGTCAACTTGTGATGTTACCGCTGTTTTCCTGTCCTCTGCAATCTTCTTGCGATCCACTGCCCGTTAACATCTACTTTTTCCCTGTGTTCCACCAAACTGTGTTTCGACAATACTCAGTGTCTCATTACTGTCACAAACGTTTCGCAATGACCTTGATTTTTCAATTGATCAACAGCGTTGGGAATTTTAGCCGATGTGTATTTAAGGCCTTTCTTAACATATAACGCCCGGTTTTGTTCATAATTACGTAAATTAACAGCTAACATGAGTGAAAAATATATAAATTTAGTTAACTTCGCAAAATACATGGCCACAAGTTATATATCCAAAGTTTATTCACATGAAATCAATATATACTTGTTAAACAGCGTGCTTATTCAGTTGATGTGCATAGGAAACCGAGAAATCAAAATGAACAAAAATTTGAAAACTGTTGAACTTAAAATTAAATTTGTGCATCACACAGTCTTTGGAAGGCAACGTAGGTACAGTTTTGCCGAAGAAAGAATTACACCGGTGTAATCTTTTCAGTGAAAAAATTGCACGGGGTCAAACTTTACACCGCAACGGGTAAATTTACACCGCAACGAGGGATAGATTATGAAGAAAGTAGGAATTCTTTGGGGCGTAAAATTCCGACGGTGTAATTTAGTGTCATCTGGGTTCTAGGCCTCTCATCCGAATCCTGCCTGAAGTTTTAGTCTTTAGAAATTGGTCGGACGTGATGACTAATGATTACTGACGAGCGAAGCTAAGCATCTAAGAAACCTCGTAAATAAGTAGATTGGTTGAAAGGTTTTTAAATGGTACACTAAATTTAACCTCCTAAATACTTATCTCTGTTTTGCACTCAGATATTTCTTGAGTGAAACTTATTGTATATTAATGATTATTTTTGCTATATATAATACGTGAATATATTGCAGGTTGACATTATTTGAGGTTTTTTAAATATTAATATGACACAATTTTTGCCTTCGGTTTGGCTTGCGTTGTTCGCACCGCGTGATCCTATTACATATTTACCACCGGTAGAAACTTCCGCATGAAGAAGCGACCACCGCCTACTGGACTGGTGAGTTTCGTGTCAAAGTTCGAGGTTAGTGCTTCAGGAACGTCTTACTTTTGCAACAGTAGTGTTTTATGCGAGCCAATTTTGAGCTTCTGCTTTGGTTATAATAAAAATGACCTTACTACCTACCGTATTTTGTCTTTTATATATAGTCACGGAACAGGAATGGGTAGTTCTAATTTCGTAAAACCGAGACCGGATGACCGAGTACGGCCACGAAAAGTCTCTGTCTCTGTCAATTTTTGGTTATCATCGAATGAAATTTCAAAGAAAACGAGTTCTAATGTATTTTTCGTAGTTTTTGTGTTTCATAGTTTTTGTATTTTCTTTAATACCTCTTTTTTGCGTTGTTTCAGAATATCTGTTCGCAATTATTGTGTAACTATGAAATTTTGTAATTTTAGATAAAAAGTTTTTTCACCAAGCTATCAGCGATTTCAACAATACAGTCAGTCGTACACTTGCTGAATCCTCTTGCACTTATGGTCTCGGTTCCAACCGACCGAGAATTAAAAAAGCGAGACTAGGACCTGGCCAAATACCGAAACGTGCCGAGATCGAGACCGAGACTCCCATACCTGATCACGCACAGAATTAAGTGCAACCGCAAGCTGGAATTTAATGCCGCTTTTCTCCAGATCGATCGCAGACGCGATCGCTCGCAACCGCAATTTACGCGGACGCAAAAACCGCGGTTACAGACCCTGTTAAAATTGCGGTTACAGACGCTATTAAAATTCCAGTTACAGAAACATATTGCTGTTGCAAAAACATTTTCTTACGTTTGGTCCGATGATGCAATTTGGTAATTGCCCCTTGTGTCCCCACACTACCGGATTTTACTTTTTTTTGCTGGTAAGCACTTTCCAATGGACCTTGAAAATATTTATAAGTACAACCCTCTATAAACAAAACCAGGAGGGTGGGCGGTCTCTGTGTCTGGTAAGTCTGGGATTTAGCTGGTCTCGTTCTTGATCTTGCTTTTTGTCAGTCTCGGTGTTTGCAAACCGAGACCAACAGATGAAAAAGTGATAAGCAATCACAAAAAAATTTCCTTGGATCGCAGATTTGGCCCGGAAGTAGTTACGTATTTCGCTGACCAACACACACAGCGAAGGATGGTGGAAGCACCGCTACCTGGTTATACAGCGATTAGAGAAACAGAATGACCCCTCCGGCTCTGGTTACCCAAAATTCTATTTTTTTGAAAGGAAACACAAAACACTGATTTTATTGTAAGAAAACACAAATAGTTGCATTTTTGCCTTTAAAACATTTTATGACATTGTGTAAAACATATGGGTGATCCGCAGTTATAATGTCTACGCTATTTTGAGACAGTGGGATTTGTCCCGAGCGTTTTAGAAGGGTATAGGAACAGTGGCCAAGTTAAAAATAAAGTAGGAAAGAAGGTTTTGTCGGCGATTTATTAGTTCTAATTTTACTAAACGGCAATTCAGAGTAGATAAAAATATTCAAAACTTTTGTTAAAAAATCTTATTTTTTATTTTCGCTAACGGTTAAAAATTGACCTAGACGAAAAGTTTAGGTTTACAACCAAATTCGCTCTCGGTAGGTTGGGACTCCGTTGAATTTTGTCTTTTCTGACCGTAGACCGCCATCCCTGAAATCTATTTCGAATTCATTAAAAATAAAACGAAAAATTGTAGTAAAACCTTTACAGAAACATATATCCACTATATATATTAAAACATAAATCCAGTTTTGACCGCTGAAAATTACTGTGCAGAAAACAATAAAACTCAACAATTGCGCCGCTAAAAGATCCAGACAAGAACGGCTGAAATCGAAATAAGATTTAGTTATAATGAGAAGAAACATAGTGTTGCGACACATCTGTGTTGATTAATATGTATATTTAGTGTTTGCGGATTTAAAAGATAACGAATTGAATGATAGCATATTACATGGAGCCGAAGAAGTATTCTTTGGCTGGGAGCCAAAGAAATATTTTTCGCTTGGAGCCGAAGAAATATTCTTTGGCTTGACGGCCTTGGACATAATATTAAGGTTAATTTAAGTCGTCTAAAATAGGGAAAT